>JAVFBX010244735.1:0-10276 GCA_034783855.1 Mopalia kennerleyi | reverse complement strand
GAAAACCGAGAGAAAACCTTGTAAAAACTACCCTGCGATTGCTGGAGCCACCACATGTAACTCACTTGTAGACGGCTTCAGAAGAAGTTGTTGTTAATTTGAATGACCAACTACTGAAATATTCATGTCAATCAGCCTTAACTATGGCAAAAATTAGGCAAGAACGTTTAACTATATATTTGTATGCAAGGTTATTTCATTCGTTAGATGTAGTGAATGTCATGGTTTGAAATAAGAGAAAATATTTTGATCAGTTTGTTTGTAAAATAGCTGTGAATTGGATCATCCATTCTACTTTAACATAGAAAAGTCCGGCAATTTCACTGGTGTTCACCAGCCCTTATTTACATCCCTGAATCCCTTTTTTAGCTATTATAATTTTCTCATACGTACATTGTATCGGAAAATCAACATTTTTTTTTTTTTACTACGTCTCTTAATCCAATATAATTGCCAATTACATAGCAGTAATCATAATACATAGACCAATTAGGGTAAGCAGATGATCAGTGCTTAGCGCAGTTGATAAACCATAGCTGTCAACCGTCAAATCTACAAACCCCTTTTGTCGTCAGCTACCAAAAGGAAATGCGTCATTCCCTACTCATTGGACTGGCTACAGCTAACATCGCAATCCCAATGTGTACACTCTATAGCATTGCAAGGGCTAAGCTGGGCAGTGCCAGGGAAGGCTGGACAGAGAATTCTATTTTTAGCCTGGAAGACTGGTTACTATTACAACCTGGATCTTTTGGTTCAATTTAGTCTGTGCATCTTCCCTGCCTTGTATTGATCAAAGCATCTCTTATAGTCTCTAGGTGACTGGAAGGAGATATCACTGCCACTAAACCATTCCACTATTCAAATGAAAGCCTGTATTTTTCTATTCTAATGAGACAATGACCACCATGCCTTTGGGCCAGCTGTATATGTCAATTTCTGAGGGCATCTGTGACAGTCCGGCCAAACTAGGCAGTGCATAAACATGGGTGGACATTTATCAAGAAAGTTTTCTCAAATCAGGACATAAAAAAGCAATTTATAAATGTACCCTTTCATCGTTAGGGTTGAGAAGAATCATGCTATACCTCATTCTATGTGGTTACATAAAATTGTCCGGCAATCCAGACAGAGTATAAACACAAGGGTGAATCAAAAATGGAAGTTGGATTAGAGTTCTCCCAAACATAGGTTTTAGAAAGCGATATTAAATTTTACCATTCCATTAGCTAAGAGATGTCAGAACTCTTTGAGAAAACATGTGCCAAATCCCAGACAGAAAATAGAGGTCAGTCAAGAATAGAAATTATAGATAATTTCATAGATTTTGTGAAGACTCAATGGCCAATTTGATTCCAACGACGGGCTAATGCAAAGGGGTGTCCACCCGTCCAAATGGACACTCTGAAGTGAACAATTTCCTCGTTTGGACACCCTGTTTTGAGAAAATTTAACAAGCAGAATTTAGTTTGTTTGATTTGGGTTTAATGTCGTACTTAAGGGTATTTAACTTATATGACGACAGTTTGTCTACTTTACACTGTTCTTTGCCCTATTATGGTGGAAAACCAGGAGGAAACCTCGTAAAAATCATGCAAAATGACCGTTGTGGACACCATACTTTTGATTTCTGGCTAAGCCCCTGATTCCAATGTTAACTAATTTGTTTTTAAAAATGTAAAGTAAAAAAGTATGGATATAGAACCTATGATATTTGAGCACTTTAAATGGCTAAAACTATTTGCTAAATAATTGTAATTTTTTATTAAAGTTGTCTTCAGGCAGAAAAGACTGAAAAAAATCTGTGGAAAAAGAAGTGTTACATGTAATGGACTGCTGCTCTATAACATTTTATGTCTTGTTGGTTTCTAATAATTCCAGTTTTTCAAATTAATTTTGTAAATCATTATAGTCCTGTAAGCAACGGTAGGTCATTTTGGTACATGTATTGTTTGGGTTATTAATTTAGCAAGATCTAAATCAGTCTTGAATGATGTATATCGTTACGCCCAATAAATAGTATGTCATTGAAATTGCTAAATTTCCATAAATCTGTAAGGTTTGCTTAGTCTACCTGGAATCTGACGCCCAGTGCATGGCATAAATTTTGGCGAGATGACCTCTTAGTGTGCGTCGAGTACGCATTTGTATTCTTCCTACTGGTTCTACGCCGCATGTTGCTGAGGCGAGGGTTGTGTCTGCCGCCGCTTTTCTTGCTTCCTACAACACACAAAAAAACATAAAAAATAAAACTGATTGCAAAATTTTATGTGAATATTAAAAATTGGTAATACATCATACTTCGTACAGATTAGCTCACTTACATGATGGTGTGCCGGTCTAATGTGACGAGAACAAAGTTAGACAACATCTTATAATCCACAAGATGCGTATCAAAAATTTGACTGTCTCTGAGTTCTGAAAGCAACAGTACAATATAAAGTTGCATCCTACTAGCCACTTAAGAATTGCCAAAACATAAGGAAACTTGTAACAGACGACAGACATTTTCACACAGATAAGTGTAATGATAAAATATAAGTTTTGTTTTAATCACAGGAATCTTTTTATCTTTTTATTGATTTGACCTCATACGGATGAAACATGTTTACACTGTATACCAATATTTATACAACTGTAGTATTGAGTCACACTAAGTGATATTTTGAGGAGAAAAAACTTGTTTGATCAAACGCCATCTGGATGAATGATAATCAGCTAGAATTATGTCTTTATTCCTTTTGCCTATGTTCCGTTAAACTCATAAATGCTGTACATACATCCTATAACATTTAAAGATGTAGGTCACATGTACATTTCCCAGTACACATGACCCACATGTAACTTCTTGCAGCCAGCAGACAGATTTCCTGTTCTCTCTTCATCTTAACTTGCATTCGGTGTGTAGTAAGTGTTAATAGTTTAAGGGGTAAAACTCATCCGGTAGAACTTTCAGATTTTCATGGTCATGATAAAAATTTGTTTTGTAATTTAACCAGCAATCTATACAATTATCAGTTTTCAATACGATCATTTCCTTTTGTACTTCAGTTTGTTTTGCACTGTTGTTCACCCTTATTTCAAACCCCACAAATGACCTACATGCAGTTTGATTCAGTTTCATCATCTATATGAACATAACTTTTCGATGGCTGCAGGCATTATTTTAAAACAGATCTTTAAGCAGCTAATTTAATGTAGGCGATAACAAAATGTCTGGGGCAAAATCCCTTACCACAGTATGTGTCAAATGTACGTGTAATTGATAGAAGGTTACAGTAGCATGTAACTAAATAAATTAGCTAGATGCAGTTCCCCCTTTCTGATGCGGTGCTGTACCCTGTACCAGACATGGCCAGGCATCTTGTCTGGCAGCAGCCAACTCTGGAATGGCGTTGACCCATAAAATGAGGCTACGTGCACATGGGGTGTCCGGATAATGAGTCATACAACATTTGAGAGTAATGCATCTAGGCTGTTCAAATTTGGGGAATTACATCCATTTAAGAATCAGCATCACTATGTCAGTATATAGCAAAGACAGTATATTCACATATTTTCATGAACGAACCACGGTCAATGTGAAAGCTGGCATAGGCTTTAGGAGTCTAGGTTATATAGTTAGCAACAATTTTATCAAACTACAAACAAACTGTTAATGTAGAAATCAATCCCATTGAGAAACCAAAAGTAAATTTAATTTCCCCAAAAGTAAATCAATTAGTGATTTCAGTGATCTGGGGTTTGGTTTTTCTCAGTCAGTATTGTACTCACGAGTCGTTACTGACTGGAGTAGATCATGTTCGGGGCTGGTTATAGCTAGTTTGGCCCAATTCTAAGATTGGTATCACTGTGTACTGTTATTAGTATATTACTGCCAAGTTGTAACAAAGCTTACTCAGAGTATTAATATAATCTTAAATTTGGTGTATATATGGTTTGGTTTCACTATGTAACTATCAATTGTTGTTTTACGACATGTATGTCACTTACAGGACTGCTGTGTATTCTGAAAATAATTGACACTAGCAGACCCATAAATTTGCAAAGTGTTTATGTACATGGGCCTTACACACCTAATCCCTTCTTAGGCAGTTCTCCTGTTTTGTTTCAATGATGCAATTATAAGGACAGAATTCAGATTCTCACAACAATGTTGGCCACCCAGCAAACCACATACCACTGGAAACTTTCCAATTCACACAACAGCGGTGAACACTACAGGATTTATTACAGCAAGATTTTGACCTGTAGCAGTTAACAGGGAAGCAGCCAGATGTCTACAGCATACAGATGTAGCCAAATAGCTTGTAGCAGCAAACTTAATTTGGCAAAAAAAAAATTTTTTTAAATCAGGAGTTCAAAGGAGAGTCGGTGTTAGAATTTGGCAGATAGTTATTGACAAAATAATAGTTGACAGTCTGTCATCATTGTACATTTCCGGATTGGTTTTGATGCTGCTAAACCCATTCTGCTATTCTTGTATTTTTTTCCTTCCAACAGTAACCGGATTCCTCTAAGTCATAGTACAAGTGTACACTCCTAAGTCACAGGAACCAAATTTTTACCAAAACAAGTGTCCTCAGATACTCTTATCAAATAAACTACAGGACAGATAGGCCTACTGGGAACATATTTTTATAAATGATGTGGCCAAGGCCTGACCAGTAAAACCAATAACAGAAGTAGGTATTTAAATTCAAGACAAAATAAGTGTTTTGGGTACTAAAGCACAGAGTTCAGTAAATACATGTTAACATTTCAAAAATGATTTCTGAAAACGCTTATTTTCTAGGAATACCCCAGTACAAATAAATGGCCCCCCTTTATAGTTTTAAGATTAATATTTTAAACCAATCATATAAGTAATCAAGGACATCATCAGTCACAATACGATGCTGATCATTTTTGTGCGCGTGACTTTTTTTGTCCGAATTGACAGCAATGAATACAATGGCTCATCTCGACTGACACAGCAGGAACATTGTTATTAGCTACAAGTACTGGCATGGAAAATATGACACCGACAATCAATGCTACTGCTTCAACCAGTGTGGCATTCACTCGTTACCAGGGGCAACAGTCTTTACGGCTTAGAATACATGGCTGATGTAGAAAAGTCTGGATGGCTCTGTATCATCGACCGCCTGTTTTCTGAGTTAGGAAGAGTATTATGGTAGCACGCACATGACAAGAGGAGATATGGACAACATGACAAGTGCGGCCATCTTGGGTGTGCCACTCAGGGACGATATAATAAATGCATTGTTTAGAATTGTAACATTTCTAGGCATACAATGTTGGTAACATAATACTGAATGTTTATAAATCAGTTCCTACTTTATATCCATAAAAATTAATTTGTTGAAGTAGATCCTATTTTAATGGGACAATACGACATAATGTACAATGTATGTTACAAAATAGAATGAGGTATTTAAAACTGTAATCTCTACTACCTACTTCTTATGAAATAACCTCACTCTAGAACAGGGTTTGAGGCATACCAGTCCAAAATACAAAATTAAATAACTGCTGCAAGTATAAATCACGAATTCTCCGATCATTTCTATGTTAAAATGAGTAAAATGAAAGTAACCAGTTCAAAAGGCTGGTAGATTGGGTTCCAGAAAGAGCTCAGCCATGTGTCTGACCTGTATGATGCATGTTGATATATTAAACTGCTCATTTTAATTGTTATATGTCATCTTTATAATCAGGGACAGGTACGTTATTGGTTTAACCTTTAACTTTAAGTTAAAGCCCTACAGTAACTGATCCAATTTAAGGTTAAAATTTAAAACTATTTGAAACTGTCCATCATGAATGTCAATTGTCAAAACAGTAAATAGGCTGTATATTTATCTATTATAAGTGCTTTATGCCCTTAGTCTTAAATTCATTGAGTGGTATTTTACGCCGTGCTTAAGGATATTTAATTTATATGACAGTAGTGTATTCCAACATAAATGACACTAGCATAACCAAGACGTGAAGCATTTCCATAATGTTGGAACGTTAATTTTCCTTCAGGGCAAAGTAAAGATGTAGTGTTACTTTTCAAACAAGTAACATGTTAGCTCTGTACTTAAAGTGGGATATATTTCTTTTTAATGATGTATTCCAGTATTTCAACACCAGAGGGGGATCAGATATCCATTGCTGTAACCAATAAACTAGGGCCGCTGGTCAGATTGTGTAGGCAGAAATCCATAAAGTCTTGTCAGATATTTAATTGTGTACACAAGCATCTAAATATGAATGTGATTTAGTCAAAATCCAAGCTACTTCTAGGGAAATGAGTGTCTTTCTCGTTTTATCAAGGTAACAAAACCTACACAATTTTTTTTCTTCATTTTTCAATTTTAAACATTTTCAAATACAACAGATCTGAAATACATCTTCTCATGGTAAAGTGACACTCTTAAACAAAGTTTCCCTAAATCCTCTCAAATTCGTTCATAAAATTTATATTTTGGAAGCTATTTAAAAGCTTTGGAAATTGTGTCTGAGAGGCAGAAGATGATTTTTTTAGTTAAAAAGCATCAACATATATCAGAAAACATAAATTTGTTCAATTACATGCTGTAAGTATTTTTACAACAAGCAAAAAAGTCCAGATTTTTAAGGACGGAATTTGAGTTGCTTTAGGGTATTTATTGTAACTTTAATAATGACTGGCTTTCTAAGTTCTCAATTTTAATTACTTTCCTTCTGCATTCATGCCAGTTAGAAAATGGATGGGATTTTATAAGTTTGATTGATTGATTAGTGTTCTTTGCCATGTTTAACGGTATTTCACTTACACGACAGCAGAGTGTCTTAACAATATTGGACACCAGCACAACCATAAAATGTGAATGGTTTTGTCACTGAATGTTTATCTTCCTCCAGTGCTAAGTAAAGTGTTACACTCCAAACAAGCTGCCCTTAGCCAGAGGACTGACTGTATTAGATAATCCAAGAAGGAATTACTTCAAAGTCCAGGGGTTAAGCCAGAAATCAAAAGTATGGTGTCCAAAATGGTAATTTTGCTTCACTTTTCAAATAACTGGGTGTCGAAATTTTACAGCTTTCCTATCTCCTGCATGTTAAAGTTTCTCAAAACAGGGTGTCCAAATGAGGCAATTGTTCACTACAGGGTGTCCATTTGGACGGGTGTCTGCCTAAGCCCTTGCTTCAAACAGACACTTTAGTCAATCTAGACTTGATATTGTCCAAATTTTCTTATTAAGTTTTTCTCAGCTAGCCATACAGCCAGGCTTAGCATTGTATATGCCAGTGAGCCAGAAGTCTGGGGATGGCCTGAAAACTATTGATCTGGCATGAACGTAAAATGGCGTGATCAGGGAGAGCAAGCGAACCAGCTTTCCCATCGACAAAATTAAACTAGATCTCCGTGTAGCTGGCAGAAAGTTAATCCACAAGATAAAAACCAGCCTAGTACTACCGATATTAAAATAGGAGGTGTTTTTATTTTTATTTTTTGAAACAGGGTCTGTTAAACATGGTTTCCATCTTGCTTCAGCAGGTTTTCTTAAGAAATAAAAAAGAGTTAAGAACACAATTGTGGGTAATGTCAAGAAAAAGAACTTAATTCTATTCAAGTATGTGCCTTGCAGAAGACGAGATTGGTGTTTTCTATCCCTGAAGAAATATGGATCATTATTTGATTTTTTCCTTACTCTACTTTTCTTGATTGGAGTCGCTTTCAAGTCCACAATAGTTGTCCTCTCAAATCTCTTTAATAGAGTTACACAAAAAAGCCAGTTATGTCGCAATATAAAATTAATTGACCTGCTAAAAAACTGCTATTCCATATCATAGGGCATGATGTATATTACTTACGACCCTTTTAATTTTTCAAACATTCAGCATCAGAACTGTACATCATCTAGGGCAGGTTGTTGTAGCACATTAGAATCTAATTATTGAGCAACCCGATTTTTTAAAAAACAAAATGTCATTGTACGGACTATGATAAACAATTTAATTGGTGATTTCCAACAAAAAGATGCAAAGTGTGATGATTTTAAAACTGCTGTGCTTGATCCATTGATTTTGCATTTCACTTTAACATCAGCACAACCAAAAAATGTAAAGTGTTTTGATAATGTTGGGATAGAAACGGACAGCCACAATAAGATGAGATTAAAAAGTTGAAATACTCTTGTGTGGATTAAATTTTTAGTGGAGTACAATGCAGAACAAAATATTTTTGTCAGAGACCAGATGATTTGATTGCAGACTACGAAGAGTATAGATTTCCTATGTAGTGAAGGGTTGCCTAGCTGGACTTAGAAATTGAACAGCTCAAAGATCTTTTTCCATTTAGTGTGTAACATGGACAATGTCAGGACAGTTCCGGGATGCAATACAAAGAACATCAACAGCAAATCCACTTCATCTTATGTCTAGAACACACTGCTGGATCCAACAGACAAGAATACAATGTTTACATTTTAGAAATAGCTTTACAGAATGACACAATCATTTCCCAAACATCTGCTTATCTAAAACAAATAAAATCCCCTGAAAATATACTAGATGTGAAAACAAGAATTTAGTACGATCTGTGTCAGACATAATAGTTCTTTGTGAAACAATTTCTCCCACAGTTCTTGTTAAAAGCCCTAAGCAAAGACTAATTTCAGAACCAGTGGAAGCCATAAAAATAGCCCAACAAATCTGATAGCAAATGCATTAACCTGAGCCTAGGTACTAAAAATAGCAGGTCTGTTTCGCTGAATCCACTCCCAGTTTCAAATCCTAACTCTCTGCCAGAGTTCTAAAGATAGACGACGATGCAGTATTCAGTCAGTGATGGTTGCAACAACAGCTGTGGTACATATCACTGGGCCCAAGGATTTAGATAGACTGCTTCGCCCAGTAAACACTAATCTCCCATCTCGGAAAACCAAACAGATTTTATCCTGCGCTTAATGGCTTTGTCAGATGTAATTCCTCACACAGGGGATTAACTAAAGCATTTGCCATTAACTCATTTATTGGCTCTGTAGCATTAATTAGATATTGCAAACAGTTTACATTTCCTAGTTTTTGTAATTGATTATCTGTAAATTACATTTGTATGGTCCAAACACTGCATATTATTTTAAGGCACAACTTTATTTATTCAAAGCAAAACAAGACCTATCTTCCTTCAGGATAACAATGTGAACTTAAGTTTTATGTTATTACCAAGTAATAGAAGGATATATCTTTAATCACCCGACCGCTATCAAGGTACAAAAGCACTTAAAAAGTTATTACATATATTTAGAGGCTGACTGAAGAAAAGCAGCACCTTCTTTATTATCAGCAGTGAACACGTTAGCTCTGTACTTAAGCTTATTGGGCACCTCTCATGGCTTGATTTAAGTCACTCATTTCCTTTGACCCAATAATATGTAAAAAGTATTGTTTACTTTTAGAAAAAAGTGAACATATTCTTTTTGGATAAAAGGTTCGCATTGTTCAAACATGAAGTAGTGATATAAAGTCAGATGTGTATTGGATACTAAGTAACTTAATTTTTGCGAACATGTCAGGGGTCGAATTAAAACAAAAAAGTTCAGAGCACCCAGATCACCTAAATATATTATTAACAGTCTAGACAAGATATTCTGGGTGCACATAGATAAATCTGGGTGCATATTGATAAATCTGGGTGCACTGGTGCACCTATGCACCCATTATTCCAAACCCTGCATGTGTGTATTACCTTTCTGAAATAGGCCAACAAGACATATCAATAGCATTGAAGAACTACATGTAACTAAGCTGCCAAAATATGTAGGCAAGTATTTTATGTTGAGTCAACCATATATTTACGTATGTTAATTAAGGTCTAGGTGTCTATATGATACAACAAGGACAAAATTTAATTGTTTGATAAAACATTGTTAAAACAATCGTGGAAGGAATCTTTTATAATGAAAACAATACAACACTTGCAGCATGGCTAGGATGTAAACAGAGTATACACAGTTGCATACTCATGTCAAACAAAATTACAAACAATCCAATCAAAATTGATAGAACAACATTACATACTTTTGTAAGGCACGTGATCAATTGATGATTCCATTATCTGCTCTGGCTTTGTTTTGATTATTTGATTGGGGTTGTTGTCATATCCAACAGTATAAGTTTGTTTGTTTGTTTGGTGTTTAACGTCGTACTCAAGGGTATTTCATTTATATGACGACGGAGACAAATACAAAATGTACAAACAGATCAGCTTCCTGTTCCCCTTTAGCTCTGAGAACACCAG
>JAVFBX010244724.1:0-10277 GCA_034783855.1 Mopalia kennerleyi | reverse complement strand
TGGTGATAACAAAAATAGGTCGGATTCCTTATACAGCTTACAAATATTTGCTATATATTGTAAAGGTACAGACGAAAGTGAAAGTAACTATTAAAGCTCTCCCAAAGTTTTAGGGGTTGAAATCCTTGGTTTGGTAGACTTCTGCTTATTATTGGGTATTTGTCGATTGGTTATTATTACCATAGGTCGAATTTAAACGTCATAGACAATTGAATAGTTATCGGAATCCTATAGGCCTATAGCTGTCGCTACAGCTCTAGTTTAGAAATAGAATAGTTCTAAAACTTCATTATTCATTAAATCTGGGAGATTACATTGATGACCATAATATTCACACAATTCTTTCAATACGAATTTAAATAGTCTGGATGACGTCAGCTAGCGATCGCCAAGCGTGTGGACCAAAGTGTTTGATAGTAAATAAATAATAAAAAATAACTGTTTTTTATTCTTCTTATATATAAAATATCTGACACATGCATTCCAGACAAATAAGCAATGATTGAAAAACAGCAATTCTCAGATAAACTAGAATTTTTACTTTAATCAACCGTGTCAATTAAGATAATGAGCTCAAATCAAATAGGATATTAATATTTTGTCATTGATTTGCCAGTTGCCATTGGTGACCTATCGCCTTGGCTGTTCTAGAAGGTGTATAAGCATACGCTGTTAGGACAATGTCAACGAAAACGGGCAACAAATTTACTATCTCGTAAATATTTAGTTTGTATAATTATATTCATTGCCTAACTCGGATAAAACTGTAGCCTAATAAACTAGATATTAACGTACACGTCCTTTACTAGGCTAAATAATATACCTGTTGAACGAGTGTTTTGTGCAATTAACATCTTCGATGGATTTAGGGCATGTAAAGAGCATTAAGGTAATGTAAATTATAAAAATCCGAGGAACCAGAAAATTTTAAATTATGCAGATGTTAAGAATTAACAACTCGAAATTTTTAGATAAGTGGAAAAAATAAATAAATAAATTTCAACTTCTATAACTCGAAATGTCAAAATTTCGAATTATTATTTGAAATGTCGGGATACTTACGACATTGTAAGACAACAATTGTTTCTCATATTTGTAAATAATTAAACCAAGTTTTTAAACAATAGTGTGAATTTTTGACATAACAATTAGAAATTTCTAGTTACAATTAGTAAAATAGTCCAATTGCTCTTCCGTATAGACTGACATACATATGGAAAACATGATCATATGGCAACGAGCACGTTTTACGCTGATAATCTGTAAGTATTGGAAACGTTCCTGTAACAATGGCTTTTTAGAAACTTGTCTCTGGGAGTTTAGATTATCTAGAGGATTCATAGATTTTAATTAATCAACATCCCTGCTCCAGTTTGATTCATTTTCAGAAGTACAATTTGTATATAATGGTGTGCGAGGAATTTGGATTATAATCGCCCGATCGCGGCGATTGTACCAAACGCTGACAAAATCGCCACGTCTGTTCCGGCCGACGACTGGGATTATGATCGCCGAAGTCATCCGGCGTGTGTTCATGCAAGAGACTCCAATCCCGCGAATCAATGCTGTTAAACCAATACCGAGTTCGAGCTCTTCCCACATTACACACAAAATGGCAACTTTCACGAAGTCTGGGCGAAAATTCTCCAAATACTTCTGTTCTCCCATGCAAGTCTCCGTCTTAATTGTCTTTTTATGAGTAAATATATTTCCGTTTTAATCTCGCCAATCTCCCCCATTACGAAGAGCTTAACGAAGACTGATTATTTATTTGGTCTTCAAAAAAGATAGACTTGTCTCAGGCTTTGTTCTATTAATCCACCTGAATGCCTGGTATCTCCGGACTCCGGAAACACTATATATAGGCTCTTTAAAGGAACAAATCTTAACAATAAACACGATTTACTGCATTTAATCTTTTATTTAATGTGTCTATAAAAAAGTTCTGCATAGGCCATATATATCGGAGAATATTGCTGGATTTACAGAGTAACAATAATTAGAAAAATCACATGCTACAATTATGAGACTTTTCACATAAATATCTTAATTAGACAGATACATATGATTTACAGATTCTACATAGACAACTGATTCTGTAAATCTTGAAATTGGTCGCCCCGTTGAATAAGTGGAAAACTCTTGCATACTGTATGTCCGCAACAATAAGCACACAATGATTTATCAGGGCAAGAGTACTGAAAGTCTGTTAGAAAGGAAAAATCTAGGAAATTAACTTGTGGCATAAGCGTTTTATCTGCGATTCCAACGACACTGGCAATAGAAGAGAGTATTGCCACATATCAGCAATGCCGATTTGTATCGCCCCATTCTAGCTATAGCACTGGGCAGCATAAAATCATAAGTCTAGTCCAGCTGAGTTTTCACCGGTGTATAAACATCAACAATTAATTTACTCTACCCAATTGTACATGAAATTAACCAAGCGCTTCTTTATGGTAATCAGACGTATTCACAATGTATTTACTGGCATATTTCCTTTCAGATCGTTAATCTAGAAAGGTGCGGTTCTAACTTTGTTTTCACATCCTTCGTCAATAGAACATATTTGTTTCTCAATCTCAACTACAGGATTGTCATAACAGTAACGATCACTATCACTCGTCTCGTCCTCACCCAGGTTGAGAATAAGGAGAGTGACGGCTTACTCGTTTGTATCTTTTAACGCCATTGCCAATTTCAACTAATTAACATTAAAAACTCTCTACAGCTCGCCTAAATCTAAATGTAGGACAGTGGTGGATCTCTCACCTTTATTTTATTCATCGAAAGCCCTGGTGTAAAAAAATCCTTTATTGGCCCGAAAGTTTGATGCAGTCTTCAAATTATGGTTAACTTCAATACTGCTAAAACAGTTATAATCAAAGATACTGGGGAATTGATCAGATAAGGTAAAGCATGTCAACTTATTGTCCTTGGTGAACAAAAATCTATCCTTTCTTTAAAAAAAGTGGAAATTTCATGTAATATATCAAATAATGTTGATAAAGTGACAAATAAATAAATTATTGTACATAAAATAGCATTTAAGTTTACTATTTTAACAGTGGGTATGAAACGGTCTGGGTACAGAATTGTCTGGGTACGAAATGGTTAGAGACGAAGTGGTTTGGGTACGAAATGACATGCATCCAGATAAGCCTGTATGGGTTACATAATACATATAAACGTGCTTCAAAGAATCCGGGAAGAAAAAAATTTCAGCATAGCAGTGGTGTGTGATGGTTGGGACTGGAGAGGAAATCATTGAATATACTGGTGATGTTATTAAACCGTGACAAAATATAATAAATAACTAATTTAAATAAAATGAACTTGTTCTAATACTGATCATTATTTGTATTTGTCAGTATTTTATTCTGTGTGAAAGGTTAGAAAACTTTCAAACCAAAAACTATCTTATTGCATGGAAGTAACAATTTATTAAATTTAATTACTGTAGTTTTAATACAGAGCTCTTTATTAACTTTTTATCTCTCACTTACAGAAACTATGTACTTCCCAGTAAAGAGTGTCTGATTCTGTTTACACTGATCCTAATGTTGACCTAATCATGTCAATCTGATTAGTGTTGAACACCCAGAGCTGATTGATTGATTGACGTTTTACACAGATCTTAAGGGTATTTTACTTATATAAAGACAGTGTGCTCCAACAGTAGTTGACACTAGCACAACCATAAAATGTGACTTGTTTTGATACTGTTGGAGAATTAATCTTCTCCCAGTGCTAAGTACAGCCAGCATTGATGACTACTCTTCCAACCGACTGCTGTTAGCCCCAGAGTACACATTCAGTAATTCACTAGATGTTACTCGTTAGATACATGTGTGTACATCTTAACTGTAGCATATTAACAGTGACTAAACATAAGCAACAAAAAATACACTAACAGGTTACAACATATGTTGCAAGTAAAAACTTTATAACTTGCATTTTAACAGGGAAACAAACAAATCATATAAAAGTCAAATAAAAACATGATAAATTGTTAAAAGATAGACAGATCGTCACTGCCATATTCAGGGGTATCCATGTACATGATGACGACACACTTCAACAGTTAATAGCCTCCGTAACTCAAACATAAAGTGTTAAGCGCGTGGTGTGTAGGGATTTCATATTTCTCCATGTCTAGGTGGACATGACTCTGTACCTACTACCCTTATCCAGAAGCCGGCATTTAAAAAATTATCGAAAATAAGAGCAATTTTTAGGGTTCATATTGAATCTTATGATGTCTGATCGAGCAGACATGCTTGAAATGAAGATTTGTAGGTTAGTTTGTTGATAAGAGTTAAACATCTTACTAAAGGGTATTTCATTTATAATATGACAACGGATTGTCCCACCATGTGTTAAACAAAGACCACCCATGTTGGACCATGTGATTGCCAGATTTATCTCTTGTAACTTCCTGATGTGCCAGTGGACGTCCAGGGAACTCAAACCTTTGAGATCCACATATAAGGAGGATCAGTATTCAGAAGAGCTAACCATAGAACCATGCTGTGGGGTGCTTGTCATGTTAAAATAACAGCGTAACGCATATCGCGAGTCCTAACTGCCATGTGTGGCAATCCATATAAGTCTCTTTACATCCATACACTGTTTCATAACTTTTTAAAATATAAGTAGTCTACAAAGTTCACAATTTCTGTTTTTGTTGGGTCACTGAAAAAGTTCATGCAGTCAATCTGATTTGTGATTTGTATTGAGATATTGTATAAAGGGTTATTTCTATACAAACATCGTATTTTCCTCGCATGTCCTCATGTACTTTGTTTTGTTGACATTGTATGGATGCAAAAATATACGGTAACACCTGCATTCAACACACAATGTGACATATAGACCTACCTACAGCACCAACTGAGGGCTTTCATAAAATAATGAGTTCTGGTGTTTGCCTCTGTGTTGTCACTTGTCAGCAGCATTACTTTCAAGTAGCGGACAAAACAGAGAATTTAACAAGACCCAGGTTTTATGTTAACCTTATTAGTATATGTTGTATATGTGGATCAGGTTCAAAATGAAACACATCATTATCTGTATACTGAGATGTCCAAGGTGTGGCAAGAAATGCTTGTGGAAGAGTCTGATCAGCATACAGAAAACCACAACACAGACATCTGTATTGGAATTAATCAGAACATTTGATCTTCTATCTAAAGTCAGGAATCTTTGATTTTCTTATCAAACACAAAACCAGGCATACGATACAGTTCAAAGTCCACTTCTTGTCTTAAAACACCAGTCAAAACAAATTCTGCATTGTGAACAGCTGCAAAATAAAAAAAACATATCCATGGATTAAAAACATTTATTTTATTCCAATAGTTTGTTTTTGTTCAAGTCATAAAAAATGAATATTCTCTTTTTCTAGTTGAACTAGAGCGCTGCCTACAATGTGTGATACAGCAATAGATGTCACCTGTATTCGGACACTTATAGTGTAGTAGCCAACATTGTGTGTTTCATGTAATTGGGGTTTAACGCCGTAGTTAAGGTTATTACACTCATATGATGGCATGCCTGCCCAATGGGTGAAGAAAATTACATGAAATCGGCACCAGTGGCAACAAACAAAGACAAGACAGGACATAATACAAAGACATCACAAACAGATCAGCTTCACATTGCCCCAGAGATCAGAGAGGACCAGGACAACAGGGAGCTCTTTCCCAAGCCTCCGCTAGCCAATAGTGGACTAACTAAACAACAGTACAACCACACAAGCTGGTAAGTTTGCTTGATTGGGGTCTAATGTCATACTCAAAGGTATTTCACAAATATGGTGAAATAAGAAGATGCAATAAAACGCCAGCACTCATCGGCTTCCTGTTATCCCTGGTAGCAAAGGGGCTAGAGAATCTTCTCCTGTCTGCTCGTATTGATGGATTAGAACATAAAACTTACCTATTTTCTTGGATTTTAAATCTCTACATAAATGGATATCTGTATCACAGCTGATAATGACATAGGATGAATGACCCTGGATGCAGAAACAAAGAGACTTTGTGAAAAGATTTGTTAACTGTAAAGAATTTAATCTGTTATACCAAAGAATCAAATTAAAAGTATATACTCAAGATTGGGTTAGCCGTGGTGTTCACTAATAATAAAAACTTCACACTTCTCTGATCTCTATATTATACAAAAACCTTCCACAAGCAACGGGAGCACCTGCCTTTAAAGTTCATTTAATACATGACCTCCGTTGGGAGATTGTCGAACAGGGCAACAGGTAGAAGTATAAATTTCCTTTGCATAGGTACATATATTTGAAGTTTCTCTAAAGTCTTACCTGATGAGTAATTTTATCACTTCTGGTCGACTGTAATGTTTTAATGGGTGGTCGTTTCTTAAGCACTGTTCCCTTGGCACTCTCTATAATCAGCCCTATTTCTTTACGACTCGGCAGTACTGAGGGGGTCATATAGAAAGATAAGCCCTAGAGAAACAAAAAAAACAAGAGTGTAAGATTAATTATTTAAATAACTTTTGTTGTGTCAGTTTGACATATTTCTTTGCAATGATTATATTTTTGTTTGTTGATCTACGCCATACTCAATGATATCTCATATACAATGGAAAATCAGGACACAGTTCAGATTGTATTTAGATGATGACAAAATGATGTGCATTTCATGGGTTATCCATTTATCATTCAAAGTGAATAAAGTTTACAATTCACAAATTGTGTCACCTTGAATAAGTTTTTATAATATACTTGACTAGCATATTTCTTTTTGCTGAAATCATTCCCAAAGTTTCTAATTTTTTTAAGTGTCAGCTTTCAAAGATTATTAATAAATTTTACAAAGAAATATTGCTCATTTATGTATATCTTAACAAATGATAAAATTAAGTAAAACTCCATTTGATATGCACTAAAAAGTAATCTGAAATTAATAAATCACATTTCATAAACTTTCCATGACAAAAATGATGAAAAACTCTAAAGTTGGCTGGTCTAATCTACACGTACTACAGTATTGGTTTAAGATTAAGAGCCGTATTGAACAAACACACGGACAGACAAAACCATGACAATACCTTCTGGCCAAGAGTTGGCTAAGGGGTGAAAAAGAAACACAAGTATTGGTCATTTATTTGTTATTTCCAAACAAGTCAGTTCAAATATCGTCATAGTATCAGTAACGCAAGTTACACAATCGTCACTGGCTTACATGATGCCAAAAGACAAAGAGAGTTTTTAAATTTTTGTTGTTGTTGAGGATTTGAAAATTTCAAATTTGAAAAGCCCTGCAGCATGAAAGATTTTTATGGGACTGTTTATGCTAATATGTCTACATCTTCAGAAGCTTGAAGCAAATAAATCAGTCACATTTGTAATTCAGCAAGGAACTTTAAACTTATAAATATACAAACCTTAAACAGAGGTAGTTTGCGTGACCTTCTCATGGATTCAGCAAGGTCAACATTCATGGAAGCTTCAGCCTGGCGATCTTTTAAGGAATATTTACTTTCATCTGAAATTAAAATGAGAACTTACAAATTGAGCCTCTATTCAAGATACCAACTGGTCAGTGTTACATCAATTTTTTTTATCAAGGTGTATATTCTCATTTATTGGTAGGAAGGGAAGGTTCCGAGGTAACAGTTTTCTTTATTATTCAACGTTTCAGAGATAAAATGTAATACAACTTTGTCCATCTTACCAACAAATTTATTTTCCTGTTCACTGTCTTCAAGCCACTCTTTTGTAACTATACACCTGCAGACATTAACGCCTACAAACAGCTTTAGAGTCCTTGTTAACGATCTAGCCACCAGGTGAGTCCCATCTTTAATATCATCGACCACAATTCCACCTAATCGTTCTACAACCTACAATTCAAATGAATATTGTCTTTGTTTGCTTGATTTTTAGGCAATACTTAACAAATTTATTGTACTTGTCCGACAACATGCCAGTCCGATGGGTGCAAGAAAACACCCTTATTGCCATTGGCAGCACATAATGACAAGATACAGAGAACAAAGCATGAAGCCAGGAGGAAGTGTGCCAACTATGTGTTACATGTAGATAACACAGCTTTAGCTTACTAAGTACCAGGGTACATAAAAGAAAGACTTTTAGGTTTTCATTGAACAAAAAAAACAAAAAACAAAAAAATAAATCTGTTTTGCTTTCTTCCCCAGGATCAAACTAATATACACATAAAGACATTATGCCTAAAAAAAATGTATTTTTTCCTCTCACTCGACCAACGCTATGAAATAGCTGTGAGTCTGAAGTTTTTATTGGCTTTCGGAGAAAAAAAATTTTTTTTTGAAATAAAACATTTTTAATTTTTTTTTTTCAAAAGACCTTTCCAAATTGGCATATTTTGATAGCAAAATCGTTTTTGTCAGGTTTTCAATCATGCAAGCATTTGTATCAGTTTTATTTAATATCTACTGTTTTGTACAATGTCAACAAACAAAAATAATAAAATCCTGCTGTTTGGAATTCAAAATCTTTTTAAGTTGTGTGATTTAATTGATTTGGAAGTCAAGGAATCTTACCACTTTGAGACGACCTAACAATTCTCCTCCATAGCCTGTAAACATTACCCGAGGGCCGTATGTGGAGAAACCAGATGGGTGAATCTCTTCCTCTAGCCTGCCAACATCAAATATTAAATGGGTTTGTTATTTAGGTTTCAAAACAGATTGGAAGTAAATAAGAACTCTATTTTTGAGATAACAATAACTCCCCTGGCAAGTTTTGAACCACAGGCAGTTTCATTTGAACTAATGCAACAGCACTCTTTAATAAATATTTACTAATAAAAAGACACACAAATTAATTAATATTTACTATTATCTACTAGGTTAGTAAATTTTAACCTATTCTTTATATTTTTGTCAGAGACTTAAGTTAAATGTATACTTGGTCTAAGTTTCATATGACTAATGAAGATTCACGTGACCACACAAATTGATGTTGTCCTGCAGTTTGGTGCCCTAGAATTATAAAGGTCTTAACCCGAAGGCAAGAATCTACTTGCGATTTAAAGTAATCCTACATGTGTATACAGAGGTATTCAGTTCTGGTGGTCACATGAATCTGTCTGCCATTTAAAGTAATCCTACATGTGTATACAGAGGTATTCAGTTCAGGTGGTCACATGAATCTACTTGCCATTTAAAGTAATCCTACATGTGTATACAGAGGTATTCAGTTCAGGTGGTCACATGAATCTGTCTGCCATTTAAAGTAATCCTACATGTGTATACAGAGGTATTCAGTTCAGGTGGTCATATGAATCTACCTGCCATTCAAAGTAATCCTACATGTGTATACAGAGGTATTCAATTCAGGTGGTCACATGAATCTGTCTGCCATTTAAAGTAATCCTACATGTGTAAGCACTTTGACTTATATAGGACTATCCTCTGAACAAAGTTTCAGGTTATTTATAAACTATTCTCAGAAACTTACTTTTGTTTTTTGGCTTCACTGATTAAATCTTCGTCAGCTTTTCTTTTTAAGCTGTTTTCATCATTACCAGATTTAGGAGTGCCTGGGACAAATCTCTGAAACAACAGTTGTCTTTATTTAAAAACACTTGCACATTTTTATCAACATAACACTTAACTGCCCCTTCCTTAGTACAAAAAAAAATACAGAACTTATCCTTACTATATAGGCCACTAGTATATGACAAAGCCGAACATGAAAACAAGTTTTCATTATTTTATCACCCAATCATTTCAATAAGTAATGAGGCGATATCATCAAAACCAAATAGGCCTGCATTTATAACATAATAATTGGAAAATGCTGTATATCACATTTAATTCAAAGTATGATTTAAGAAGAAACGTCAATTTTAACCAACCTTCCACACTTCCTTGGATATCTTTAATGGACTCTCCCAACCAACTGAAATAAAAGATGTTAACAACAAGTTAAGATGAAATTTTTTTTTGAGTCTTACAAAAATACTGAAAACAACTTAATACTGAAAATTATTCTTTCAATGTCTATAGACATAAAACAACAGGCCTTCTCACAGCATGTATTGCTTAAGAGCAGGCTTTCTATTTTTGCAAAAACTCTTGAGAAACTAAATCAGTCTCAATACATTCTCATTAAAAATGTCTCTAAAAGTGCTATATTGAGTCACACTTCCACTTGTGAATTGATCAAAGACAATCACTGACAGTAATGGTAATATATGGTGTGTTATCATCAGTAATCATCAACTAAGGGTTTACGGCAACACAGAAGGTACAGTGTA
>JAVFBX010244713.1:0-10277 GCA_034783855.1 Mopalia kennerleyi | reverse complement strand
TGTTATTACCATTGGTCGAATTTAAACGTCATAGACAATTGAATAGTTATCGGAATCCTATATAGCTGTCGCTACAGTTCTAGTTATTATTATTATTATTATTATTATTATTATAAAAGAGTTTTGTTTTTTGTGTAAGTCCCCTTTAGTCATATTGTTAAAGTCGATGTGTTTGAATAAATCAACATTTTCAACATTTTAAAGTAATCATCTTCCTTTCTGCTGAATTTGAGAAATATAAATTGCTGACATGTTTTACAAATTAGACGAAAAAGCCACGAAAGCCTTTCGTCAATAGCAGGTCTTACTCTTTAAGTAGAAACTTATCTTTCGACGACAATCAGGGTTTTCGTTAAGTCCAAGATCACTCACATAAGAGATAAACCAATGTACCAAGACTTATCCTATCTATTATACCATGTTAAACCATAATTTAATTCCTAGTTGATAACGCTCGTATCGTTTTCTGTCTGGCGTGCCGTATCGTTTAGATCGTGTCAATTCCTGGTTAATAATGTTCGTATTTTGCGTTTTACTGTACTAATATGGAAAATCAATATATTTTATTGAGTAAACTTTTTTCGGAAATACGAGGCCTCATTATCGTTCTAATTTGCTTTCATAATTATAACAGATTTCGTTGCAATAGTTAATACATCGCGGAGGCGTTTGATAATTATTATAGCTGTCTCCAGATCGCAGGCGCGTCAAAACTATAGGAGAGATTCGGGGATATTGTTTTATGTTCTAACATCAAAGCTGTAAAATATATAGCCTGGAGAAACCCATGAACAAATTCATCTCATTTATTATGAAAGAGAAACATATAGCAAACTGGTCTATTTTATTTAACCAGTTTGTTTTCCCTGGTACGTGTCACCTGACGAACGAAACATGTATGATGTGATATGACAAGACCGTAACCGCATCATACTCATCATAACTTTTAATTGTATGACATTCATATTAATATGTATCTAGTTACAACAAGCATGGTATACCTCTATATAGCATGGTTTATCTACGTGGCGTTCATCTCGCTTTGCTTTAAATGTGAAACATTGCATAAATCTAACATTTTGGTGTCCATTTATCTTCTGCTTTTCTTATTACTATTAGGTAATTTATATATTTACGAACATAATCTAACATTTTGGCGTCCATTTATATTCTGCCTTTCTTATTACTATAGGGTAATTTCTATATTTACGAACATAATTAACCGAGTAACCGATTTGTATTTCAGAGAACAACAGGTTAGATATAAATGGCCAAATGTACTATGTATTCAGCGAGTTGTTTTTGGTCGTTACAGGTTATATGTTTATTGCATTACCGTGTAATCCTGATTCACCAAATATAAGAAATATCAGGCTGAGTCATCTGAGGAGTGAACAATATGTTTGTAATTTTACTGTTCTTTCATTGTTTTTGTCTCATTACTAATATGTTATTGTTTGATTGGTTGTCATTGGTCCAATCAATGAATTATGTTTGACAGTTAACGTAGGCGTGTGAACATTGCCTTGATCTTTATGAAAGGTTTATTTATCTGTATAACGGCTTTATATACAGCATCATACTCAATGAATAATTGAGTCGTAAAATGCTTTCTGGTAATAACCAGTGATATTCCAGGAACACGTCCTCAAAACAAAACCAGTTTTTTTACCAAAGAAAATAGTATTTCATTCAGGAAAATAATTATTTGAAAAACGTGATGAAACATTATCACCTGCCATGAGGATCGCCAGTGACTTGAAAGGTAGATAACTCTGTCACCCATTCGACAGTTAGAGCCATCTATATAATTATATTGAATATTCATACCATGCTTTTGTTAGTCAATGAGATTGATGGCACTTCCTGTTATACGGGTAAATAGTTATCTCCCTTTTTTCCACTGGCGATCCCCATTGGTTTGTTAACTTGTTCATTTATCACCTCGGATGGTCAAACTTCGGCGGGTCAAAGTTCAATGAATATGACTGTTTGGTCAGATGGAACGCTGTATGTACTACAGTATCTACACTATACGAAAATCAAGACACAAAAAACCCAACAAATGCTTTTAGATTTTTCACTTGGATTTAATCACCCTTTCATTCAAGCCTATTCCCCCAAACAATTATTCACCTACAAATTGATAACGTAAATTAGAAAATGAGTTTAAAAACGAAAAGGTCTTTTCACGTATTTTTCAATTGGGCGGATCATCTTTTTTTAACAAGATATCTAATTTGTATTTTCCGATGTTCTTAAATTTAGCTATGAATTGTTCCTTCTGTCCAATGCGCATTGCATTGTACACTGTGTCGAAAAGGTCAAATACAAAACTACATGTAAAATTAGCAGCTCCATGTAAAATGTTTATTTTGAAATTTAAAAAAAATTAATGTAGCAGAACAAAGTTATTCTTTTTGTTTTTGGTAAACATTTGAAATACAGTGAGACATGTAAAGTAACTAGTATAGTTGAATCGTTGGCCACCGTTTATATAGTGGTTTATGGATGGAAGGTGAAAACCTTAAAAGTACCATTCAATGTCGTCTATAATTGATTTTTTCTTGGTTCTGAGGAGAAATTACATTGACACATCATCAGCTGAATTCAGAATTCTATGTGATTTTATAACAGTCTTGTTTTGAAACATTAAGAGATTGCATCCATGAATTTGTAACGCTCATCGATGTATTTTCCTGTCACGTCAAAATAGAAATTAATTATATGAAATAATTACAATAAAATACGTTCTAAAAACCCGTTCAATGAAATAATGTTTCCAATTTTACTTAAGAATTGAGAATTATCCTTTGATCTGTGATAAAAACATCTCCTTTCTTCAAAAATTTGAAATCTTCTCAGTCGGCTGAAAGTGGATAGCCTTGATATAGTATTATTCACGCTGAAGATCAAACGTCAAAGATTAGAAACAGGAAATAATCTTAAAGTTGTTGGTCTGCTGGACGAATTTGGTTTTACCACTGGCTTGAAATCCTGTAGATTCTTTATGTCTTGAATCACATTAGTGATTCATTTAGATGGTCAACATTAACAAAACTGAATTGATTTTACAAACATAATTATGTTTTCTGATATTCCACATCAGTAAAACCGAACAAACGGTTTGTGGAATTATCCAAAGGGGCGTTTTACTGTTTTTATTGTGATACAGAATAACAAATGCATATAAACTAAAATACTAGTAAGTATTTTTTGTGATACACTCACAGACGGTGTATAACAAGCCAAGAATATGACGATTCTGTGAGACTTTTGTGTGAAGGTCAGCGGACTCTATCGATGCTGTTGCCTGATACAACTGGTACCAGAAATACGACAATGGTCACCACCCGGCTGTGTAATTATTTTTACAGATTCCTAATTAGGAAGTAGAGTGTTAACTGACAACGGTATTAAATCAGGGGTAATTTGTCCTGGGATGTATTATCGTGTCAGTGTATCTTGATTCTTCGGTTGTTCTTTCGGGAGAGTATGCTTGTTTTAACCCTTCAGTGAGTTTCAGGAGAAGCCATCGTATGTTCTTTTTGTGAACGTGTTGGTTTTATAATGTGTGTCCCCATGTATGAAGTTGTGTTTGCGTTCGCAGACTATCTGATCAATTTAGGAGAATAGTAGAGGGTCGATAAAGGATAAGCAGTTTAACTACTAAAACGTTTGTGCGTTTCACAGAACATATTGATATAACCATAACTCGGTTAGCTAACTGTATTTTTCAATGCCAACTGGACAATGTCAGTTGTATTGTTCCTAAGAATAATTTGTGTTACCACAAAACGAATTGTCGATTATACAACGCGCAAACCGCGTAAAAATAACTTCTCGATGGAATTGCCCGCAGCTTAGTGGTAGCGTGTGTGCTTACTAATCCTACTTCAATATACCGTCCACGGGATTGAGTCCGTCTGTATTTGAGTGAGACAATCGCGAGGGTGTTTTTTACTCGGTTTCTCATAGCTTTTCCACTGTCATTAGTGGACAATCCGCCTTTATGTAAGTGAATGACCCTTGAGAACGACGTTAAACCCAAATCAAACAAACAAACAAACAAAATCATATAAGTGACATACCCTTGAGTCCGACGTTAAACTGCATTCAAACAAACTATCGATAGAGGAGCATATCGTCCATTATGTTGCTCCTCGTACGACAGACATTATATCGTGAGGTAAGTTTTTATAAGTTACGTAACAGCCACATATCATGTATACATCTTTGATGAATCCTTCTTGTCACATAATTTTGTGACTCACGTACCAATGTATTGTTAGAGACTGGTAGACATACTAGCGTTATTGTGATTATATTGAGTATTTGGTGAATGTTCACAAACGAAAAACTAACAGCATAAAAAAAATGATATTAAACATCATTAGAATTGTACCCAATGCAGATTTTACAAGAAACTAAAAAAAATTGCCCAAGCTTTTTGTAAATGCTGTATACTATCTGTCTGAGACACATGGAGTTAGATTATCCCCCCTTGAAATAGAGCTCTCCGTCAGGTTTAATGACGTATTTTTGGTAGATGAGACACATGGGTTGCGTTCGCGCGACTTCCCCGGGTAAGCACGACTAGGGTGACATAACGTCATAATTCCCCGAGAGATTCTTCCGGCGCGTGAATGGTTTCAGAGGTCAATTAAAAGTGGAAGGATAAACCGAAAGCGAAACCTCATAACATCATGTTAAATTATTGCCAAAGATGCGATTTTTGATTTTGCAAGTATTGGGTGACAGTCATGATCAATTCAAACGATTATTATTAAGAAACAAAAGGTGTTTCCAGCATAAAAATATGCTAAAAGAAAGAAATATATTTATATCCAGTTTCACGAAAATGAATTGAAAAAACCCGTATCGAACATATTCAGTGCCACTTTTTTACTGTCTAACAGGAACGATTCAACAATATATCACAATGGGATGTGTCTATAAAATAAATAATGAATATATTACAGTGCACAGTAGCTGTTTGAGGCCTAATTGAAGGACATGGGTGATTAAAACTAAAAGAACAGCTTGTCAGTTTGCTTTTCTGAAGCGTTGTCTGCCATGATGGTCACGTGATTCCCCTGGCTTACCCTGCTCTGAAGCTGGGGAACTCGGGGGTGACCCGAGTGTGCCGACATTAGACACGTGAACGATGAAATGGCACACCCGAGTTGATCCGGGTGATACGCGCGAACGGAAAAGGGGACGCCTGGGCTGACTCGAGAAAGCCCGAGTGACTCGCGCAAACGCAACCATGCATGGTGAATGGGTTAATGCCACTTCAAGACGTGACTAAGTTTATCATTCATTGACTACCCAGGCCTGAAATTAAAGAAACTGGTCAACAAATTGCTGGTTGTGTCAGAAGAATTCAAAATAGCGTTTCACATCTTTACGATCAATACACCTCTATCAGCCAGCTGGTGTTGTAGCTGTGTTTATCAGATTGTTCGAGGAAGGTCCTAAAACTCTTAAAGTATTGATGTAATGTATTGCCAAATTATTTGATTACGTCAGCAAACTGATGAAATTGAAATTTACGAACACAGTTTCACAACATTTGACTATGGGAATAGCTTGACCGTTTGCTTATAGGCCTACTAATCCCTTCCCTAAAACAATGAGATAAAGAAATATGTATAGTTGCTATGAAGGGAATTTCTCGTTACTTGACATTTATGTCTTGCACGTAGGTACATGGAATATACACCACATATGATAGTTTAAATAAATGACTGCTACTTGTATGTAATTTACTAAAAATAGTTTGAGATACTTACACAGTTCTGCGGCATTGGGGCTATGGGACTAGCTTAATCTGTTACGTAGAAGAAATAGTCCGTCAACCAGTAAATTAAATACAAGGTTACAGATTTTGTGTGGAGAAATTTTCTCTTCTTAAAAAAAGCCGAATTGCACATTTACATTTATTTTTGTGAATGTCTAACGCATGGATATATTTTGACACTAGATAATTTGCGAACTAGTTTATCGTTTCGTTGCAAGCATCTGTCAAATTTATTCAAACAGTTATATTTTTTATTTTTTTTCAATCACAATCATTCTGAAAACCCGATCATGACAATGACCACAAAATACATCAAATTCGCAAGAGTTCAATACTTTTGTGTCTGCAGTTTAAAATAAAGTCTCAATTAAGTAAAACTACTTACATCATAATTTCCTGATATTCCTAATATATTGAAATGTTTACCCAAACTTATGTCATTCGGGGAGGGGAGGGTTTTTTTTTGTGTACACCAATGCGACTTGCTCACACATACATCCTGATAGTGTTACACAACTTCTTCAGCTGTCGTTCAATGAACGAAATGGGAAACTATTTGCTGATCTCTCGACAGTTTCATTAAACCCTATTTCCCTTGTGACCTCTTTATCGTCTATCTTCTGGCTGAGTGGGGGGGAGGGGGCTACCTCACCTGTGTTAGCACGATTCTGAAATGTTTCTAGATATAGACAGGTGTACAGAAAGTTCTATGGACACACCGGGGTTATTTAATGCAAAACCATGAGCCAATCAAACGTAAAGTAACTCCAGTCCCTAATCATGTGTTTTCTAGTGAAAATATGGCACAGACATAAACATGTAATAAGTCATTCTATCACTTATTAGTAATGACGGTACTACTCTTAGCCAGAATGCTTTGGATATAATGATTGTGAACGATTAAAAAATGATTGATTTCGTCCGAGTTGTGTTCCAAATAAATACAGCGCACCTTCGTATAATCAAGAACTAGGTACTATATTTATTAAATTTTTCGAACGATCTCAAATGAAATTTGTTTAAAACCCTTAAGAATAAAACATGACAAATGAGAATGCCACTGTCCTCATAGTTAACTACAAAACTTAAACAATTGTAAACCGATGTATATGTGATGGCTTGTCTAGGGCAAATTGGAAATGTGAGGATTTGGGGTACACCACAGATTTTGATGCGGGTTAAAGCCGGTCCAGGGACCGGAAAGCAGAACAATGTTTCACCATGATAAGAGTGTTATGGATTGAGGCATTGACCACCGAATTTTAAACAAATTGAAAGAAGTTCGTTGGGATCAAAATATTACATTTTGATTCAACGGTAAAGTAAGGATTATTTCGTTCGTATGTCAGCGTGCATGCCGCTTGGGTGAAGGCAAATGTCATCAACATCACTGACAGCCAACAAAGACAAGACAATCGCAAGATGCGATACAAAGATATTAAAAACAGGTCAGCTTCGTGTTGTCCTTATCTTGAGCGGCGCAACGTTAGTTCCATCATAGGCAACTATTCGCAACAAATTTAAGATCTGATCAGCGTAAACGTTTAATAGATTACATGTTGGCTTTCCTGAATTTGTATGTACCTTGTACATGTAGGCGTAAGCATGCTCTAAATTTTATATTAAACAGCCATACCATTATCCCTAATACAGGTCTTACAAAAATAATCACACACACAGGACATATTGTTGCTAATGCTGTATACTTTCTGTCTGAGAAACACTGAATACGATCAACATGGTCTTGTTTTATTGGTTCTCCCGATGTCCTAAATTCAGAATCACACCCAAGGGAAATCATTTTCTTGCACTGTTTGCATTAATACCAGGTTATTTAAAAGGAACACGTTTATCACTGCAAGAAATATTCGTCTTCAGCAAAGAAGATGATCTACCACGCTTCAAAACGTGACGTGCCTTAGATAGGTGATTGACAAATTTAAAAAGCAAATTGTTTTCCAAATAGATGTCTATGAAGTCGCAAAACTAATCGGTGAATTGCTAAAACAGATTACACAGTTCCAGTCAATGCACTTCCATTAACCAGTTACATTCGCGTGTGAACATTGCTTTGCTTTTTATATAGGCTCTGTTTTGGTGTATAGCTGTAGGCGTAAGCATGCTAAATATCATATTAAACAGCCATACCATTATCCCTAATACCGGTATGCTAAATATCATATTAAACAGCCATACCGTTATCCCTAATACCGGCATGCTAAATATCATATTAAACAGCCATACCATTATCCCTAATACCGGTCTAATACCGGTATGCTAAATATCATATTAAACAGCCATACCGTTATCCCTAGTACAGGTCTAATACCGGCATGCTAAATATCATATTAAACAGCCATACCATTATCCCTAATACCGGTCTAATACCGGCATGCTAAATATCACATTAAATAGCCATACCATTATCCCTAATACCGGTCTAATACCGGCATGCTAAATATCATATTAAACAGCCATACCGTTATCCCTAATACCGGTCTAATACCGGTATGCTAAATATCATATTAAACAGCCATACCGTTATCCCTAATACCGGTATAATACCGGCATGCTAAATATCACATTAAACAGCCATACCGTTATCCCTAATACCGGTCTAATACCGGCATGCTAAATTTTATATTAAACAGCCATACCGTTATCCCTAATACCGGTCTAATACCGGCATGCTAAATTGTATATTAAACAGCCATACCATTATCCCTAATACCGGTCTTACACAAATAATCACACGCACGGACATATTGTTGCTAATGCTGTATACTTTTGTCGGAGAAACACTGAATACGATTCTCTCCTCCTTTTTAAGAGAAGATCACTGCATCAACATGGTTTTGTTTTATTTGATTCTCCCGATGTTCTAAATTCGGAATCACACCCAAGGGAAATCATTTCCTTGCACTGTTCGCGTTAATACAAGGTTATTTAAAAGAAGCACGTTTATCACTGCAACAAAGATCCTTCTTAAGCAAAGAAGATGATCTACTAAGCAGGCAAAACGTTACTTCAAAACATGATGGGGCATTTCTTGTAACAATTAATTTTATGTCTCATCCTTTATCTGCTTGAGTGTATATTTTTTGTTGATCAAAATATCGGGCCACAGCCTCGTATTATCCTGGTGCTTTAGCAGCAAAAAGGCAACCCAAAAGTGATCTGTTGGTGAGGTCTACATTACGTCCAATGACTGTTCTGTCTTGTTTTTGTTTATTACTTGTTGTGTCGTGGGTGGTTTTATTCTCCCACTGCCCAGCGGCATACCGCCACGAATTAACCTTAAGTACACGTTAAACCCCAACTAAACAAAGGAGAAGATGGTGACATCTAAATGAATCCTTTGTCAACTATTAAGTGTAGGATATAACGGGAAGGATAAATTGACTTGGATAGGTGACTGACAAATTTTAAAAGCAAACTGTTCCAAATACGCTTTCTATGAAATGGGTTTTTTTTTTCATTTCTATGGTGTTCCGACAAACGTTTTATTATCCTTTGATCTATGGTGAAGCCATCCGACTGTCGGAATTTCTGTGTGATTGAGAAAAAATATATCCGGGGATTAGCTGCCCTTGTTGCGTCTAACCGGATGTCTGACACTGGATTTTGCACAGTTGAGCCATTATAATTTGACAAATGTTCGTGTGTTCGTGCAAGCCATTATTTCATAATAATGTCGTAACACAATGTCTTGAGGCGTTTAAATTATTCGAACTTAATCCTTAGATCCTAATGGGATCTTGTACTATAGCTAATGGTGTATCTATCATCACGGTCATGCCTTTGTTGTCACGTGAGTAAGCCCGTCAAATGTTATTTATTAAAACCATTTCATACTCTGAAGTCTGTATTGGATTTGAAACAAAGACGTGGCAAATCTTTGATTGGATCTCCTTGTGCTCTTAGGTAGTAGTCGTTACGTAGTCAAAGGGGTAGTCGAGCCATTTTATCATTCTATTATTGTAAAGCTGATGGGTTATTTAAGAATTACTGAATTTTATCCGCAAACTGAAAATCAACTATTTGTGTCGTGACTTTATTGTGTACGTATGTCACTGACCACTGAAATAAGGAAGACGCAATATACTAATCGGTGTATTGTTACAACAGATTACACAGTTCCAGTCAATGTATTTCCATTATCCAGTCAGCGTTAGTAACGTAGGCGTGTGAAAGGTGTAGTCCCACGACAACTACAATCCCACGACGTATACTCCCACGAAGTATAAAAGTGAAGCTGAGAATTGTTCACTGGTACACCAGCAGGGCTGGGTTAACCAGCGGGTGGGGATTTAAGTACAGAGGATATACTCCTTATGGCACGTTGACAAATGTTCAATTCGTGTCATGATATTACTAGCGATGTTTAATTCTGACACTTCATTTCATTTCATTTCATTTATTTTCACCAAAGTTTAACATAAACAAAAGAAACAGTCGAATATAACACATACAA
>JAVFBX010244702.1:0-10278 GCA_034783855.1 Mopalia kennerleyi | reverse complement strand
ATGCATTGATTGATTGATTGATTGATTGATTGATTGATTGGTTGGTTGGTTGGTTGATGCATTGGTTGGTTGATGCATTGATTGATTGATTGATTGAGTGATGCATTGATTGATTGATTGATTGAGTGATGCATTGATTGATTGATTGATTGAGTGATGCATTGATTTATTGAGTGATTGATTGATTGATTGATTGTGTTCTATGATTGATTGATTGAGTGATGCATTGATTGATTGATTGAGTGATGCATTGATTGGGTGATGCATTGATTGATTGATTGATTGATTGAGTGATGCAATGATTGATTGATTGATTGATTGATTGATTGATTGATTGATTGATTGATTGATTGATTGAGTGATGCATTGAAGAAGTGATGCAGTGGGTGGGTGGGTTGGTTGATTGGTTGATGGATTGGTGTTTTATACCCAGCTTTATGGAATCACTTATATGACGGCAATGTATATCAACAATAATTGACCCTGACACAACCATAAAGTGTGAGGTGTGTTGATACTGTTGGAAAGTTAATCTTCCTCCAGTGCCAAATAGACAGCATTGCTTCTCCTCAAACAAACTACCCTTAGCCAGAGGGCTCCTACATAGCATAAAGCTTTGCATGTACATACAGATATATTATATATATAATATGAACTACATTGTACTAATTTAGCCGATATAAACTAAATTAACCTAACAATTCAGCAACATAGTCTAACACTCTGTAGTTGGAAATACGTTATTGTGAGCCACGGCATATAGATGTCTACCAGTTGGCCTTCAAAACTTTATTACAGTAGCACTATAGTTGGTCCAAATTTCGTCACTCTATTTCATTAAATGAAGTGGCCTATTGCAGACTCTCTAGTGAAAAATTCAGAGCGTAGAATGAATCCAAATTTATTGTGTCGCTTAAGTACATGGAATTAAGCTGATATCCGTAAACAGAGGTATATTTGTTCAGCATATCAGAATATTTTAACATCTAAAAATGGTGTTACGGTTAATTTTACCGAGCAAATCTAAAATGAATGGCCGTCTTTCAGTTTTTTCTGTAAAGTGACTATAGCGAATTTTGAGATTATTTTGCCAATACCCTTTCTACGAATACAGTTCTACTAGTTCACCAAGTTTCACTGTCTCGTGAAGCCTTGTTAGGCAAATATTTAGATATATAATCGGCCCAAAGCTAAATACCACCAGTTTTTTGCATGGTTGGGCATGTTTAAAGCTCTCAAAGTAACAAATGTGCAAGAGTTACGTGGAGAACTTTTTACACAATATGCAGAAAACATTTCTCTACCTAAATATGAAAAAAATATCTAGCCCCCCGATTGCCGTAATGAAACTCTATTTCTAGCCACTTTCTGGCTTACAGCTGGTGGCCTAGTATACACAAACTTGATCATCCATGTGTAATGTTAATCTGTTGTGTACAGATCAAAATAGCTCCTTGAGTAACACATACGTTTATTATGTTTTCAGCTGACATACAGTTTAAAAAAACTCCGATTTTTAGTACCATTTGGAGATGTACAAACGTTTTTTTGTTGTTGTTATTTCGCTTGTGGACGGAACCCTCACTTTCGGCTTTATATGAAAGCATCCACCAGTGGAGGCAACAGAGGACAGCCACGACTAGATGATATAACTACCCTGTTTTCGAACACTGACGTCAGTTCCGCTGTTTAGATTAACTAAGTAACAGCTATGCTAATTCGATTGCATAGCTGAAAATATGCAATAAAAATACTAAGTTAGGTAGAAAAACAGTTGTATTTCCCTTTAAGATTATAAAGACTCTTCGTGGCGAATAGTTATTTGTCCTTTTTCCTCTTTCCGCGTTTGTATGACAAATTTTGCCGATATAGAAATGCAACCAAGCCAGTAATTTTTTCTTACTTTCTGAAAGCGTTGAAATAATGGTTTTTAAGGGCCTAATACTACCAGATTTTTGGATTGACCCGTACAAATTCTTACACTTATCAATTACACCATGGTTAAGAGGCCGAATTTTGCTGGCGCCTAACTGTCACGACTGCGGCCGTGGTGTAGTGGTTAGAGTGCTCGGGTCCATCTGTCGAAAATCAGGTATATGAGTGAGCCACATTATGTGGCTCTGTCATTCCCAGGATGGTTTTTACGAGGTTTCCCCTCGGCTTTTCACTGTCTTTAAGCAAGGAGCAGTGTGAAGGGGACACATGGCCCTCGTATAATAGGAATACCGTTGAGTGCGAACGAAATAAATCCCCAACCAAAACCAAAAACTTAACTTTAACGAGAACATTGTGAACCCTGTAATATATCAGATGTATTTCTAACTAATAATCCCAAAGGAATTTCGATTTATTAAAATAGAGGAATCATCGCATGATATAGATAAGCTCCCAGAGACAAGTTTCTGAATATACTCAGTAAAAAAAGAAACTTCACACTTTAAATGTCTAAATATTTTCTTGAAACTTAATACAAGAGATATTATTATAAAAATTGGACTTTGTGCATTGAAAGATGAATAATTAAAAAAGAAAGCCGAGTTAAAAAACATGAGCTATCATTGAATAGATTATTATATCACTAAAAAGCATGCGGAATTTCACTGGTGTAGCTCAAAGGGTTTTCCAGAAACCCGAGTTGAAACATTAAGCTTCGAAAACAATTTAAGTGATGGATATTGTGCAAAGAATTAAATAAAAAAAATTAAACTTAAAATTAAATAGTTTCTGACTGGAATTTTAATACAACTTTTTCACAAAATACACAGGCCAAAAAAGATAATGTTCTTATAAGAATACCATTCATTTTCAACAATAGAAGGCGCACAGAGATTGTTTGTTTGTGTGATTGGGGTTTATCGCCGTTCTCAAGTTGATTTCACTCACACGCGAGGGCGCGCCATCCCAATGAATGAAGGAAACCACCCCTGACACATCTGGCAACAAACAAAAACATCACAGGACAAATACGAAACACATGACAATATAAAGTCAACACAAACACATCGGATTATCCTTTTTAGCTCAGAAAGCACCAGGGCAACAGAAAGTTCCCTCCAACCACCCGCGAATGCGCGCTGAGACAATGGTACCTTATTTTAACAATGGAATTTCGTCAGTCATTTTGATAAGATCTATCTTATGCAAGACAAGACTTTCACAAATAGTGAATATAGTATATATTATGAGTATATCGTCTTCATAGTCGTCTGGTCATTTGCGTTCACTCTGAAATGACATTTCAAAATTGAACATTATACTCTTTCATACGCAATTTTGCTCAAATTAAATTTTATATTGGTCCAATTCTGGAAGTTTAAATATAGTATACTGACGTATATTTCGGATAAACCCAATGTTAATGAGACGTTGCTATAATATCGTTAGGTCAAAGACAAAAGTGTTTCTATCCGAAATTACGATTTGGATAGAAATGAGGTTGATGTTTACATTGGTTCTATAAAATTAGAAAACGGAAGATGGAACTTTAGTGAGGATTCTAGCTGTGAATGGGATTGTCTACTTATGCCTATAACAATTACTAATACATTTAGCATAAAGGTCAAACTTGTCCCAGAAATGAATATTATCAGCTCTGCGTTTGAATCCACGATATTACCTAGCCGTCAATAGTTTTCAGCTTGATATTGATATTCATTTCAACCCGGCCCGAAATTCATTTCTACCCGCCCCGAAATTAGTTTTCACCATATAGGGGCGGACAGAAACTGCAAAAACATACAAAATGGAAGGGCAGGTTGATTGGGGGGGGATTGGGTTACCGGATTTCTTCTCGGTTTTCCACCCTAATTTGGCCAGGAGCCGTGTGAAGTGGACAATCCGTCGTCTCATCAGTGAAATGTCTTTAAGTACGAAGTTAAACCCCAGTCAAACCTATTAAACCGACAAGCTATACTATGCGTGAAATGGCCTTAAGCACGTTGGTACCGTCCCTTCCCCCTCCATCCTTTCCCCTACACCCAATCAAACAATTCAATAGGAGCAATGTGAAGTGGACAATCAGCCATCTCATAAGTGACACATCCTTGAGTACGAAGTTAAACCCCAACCATACAAACAAACACATTAACCGACAAGCTCTCCTATGCGTGAAATACCCTTTAGGCACATTGATACCGTCCCGCCCCCCTTCACCCTTTCCCCATACATATACACACAATCAAACAAATCAACAAAGCAGATAGCGATCTATATCCTTGCTAATGGTATTATATTGTTTGCACAAACAATGCACGGTAGGTCATCCAGAGAAAGATAACATCCAGTTTAAAATATGGAAATCTCAGAAGGTGCGATGTATCATTCAAACTAATTCAATAATTGTACAATGTGAAATATTTCATCCGGATTAGAAATTGTGTTTATTCGAGTCAATAAATATGATAAGGAATGGCAATTGCTACGACGATATTTGGTCCTGCGACATTTGCTTCGTGGGACATCTTTCCTGGCGATATTTACTCAGTTAACGGATGCTTCTGCGACAAGTGTTCTGGCAACATTTTCTCCGTAAGCGTGTGCTTCATGGACAAGTGTTCTGGCGACATTTGCTTCGTTAACATATTCTTCTGCGACAAGTGTTCTGGCAACATTTGCGCAGTTGACGTATTCTTCTGCGACAGGTGTTCTGGCAACATTTGCTCCGTTAACGTATAAGTCTGGGGCATGTGTTCTGGCGACATTTGCCCAGTTAACGTATACTTCTGCAAAAGTGTTCTGGCAACATTTGCTCCGTGAACGTATACGTCTGGGACATGTGTTCTGGCGACATTTGGTCCATTAACGTATACTTCTGCGATAAGTGTTCTGGCGACATTTGCTGTTGCGATATTTGCTCCGTTAGCGTACTCTTCTGTTATACGAGTTATGATGACATTTACTCCGTTAATGTATATTTCTGCAACAATTGTTCTGGCAACATTTGCTCCTGCGATATGTTCTCCGTACGCGTATCCTTCCGAGACAAGTGCTTTGGACATATTTACTTCTGCAACATTTGCTCCGTTAACGTATTATACTTCTGCTATAATTTTTATGGAGACATTTGCTCCTGCGATATAGCTTCGTTAACCTATAATTATGGGACAAGAGCTCAGAACACATTTGCTTCTGCAGCATTTGCTCCGTTAAGGCATGCTTCTGCGGCACATGTTCTCACGCAAGTTGCTTGTGCGGAAGGTTCCCAATCGAAATTAGGTTAGGTGACATTTTCTCCGACGAATGGTTGATCTAGTGTCAATTGCAATTCCAGGTCCTTGCATTGTGCTGGTAAATAATGAAGACGTTTATTCAAAGCATTATGGCGGTCAAGTGCTAATTGATGGTGAAGCTAGCTCTTGAGAAAGTCACAATAGGGTATTTAAGTCCAGTCATGTGACCTGTGACACTTCAAGTGATTCGCTTCACTTTCGGTTACAGTACAATTCGGCACAATACAAACTAAACATTTACAAATTGAACAATTAGCCGTGCTCATTCTATGCGCTGTTCAAAGGTAATGTAAAGACACCAACATCCATATACACCTCCACTTTACCTGGTTTATTTAGATCCAACACACAACGAATGGTGTTTATGTTTATGGACGTGTTCTTATTTTGTTGCATTGTTATAGAAAATGCTAGCGCTGGCTTGATCGCGGAAGAGAGACTGGGCCTTACTCTCCATTATTGTTGTAACGGTCTCCAATCAGCCACATTTTAATATACACAAATGCAGTAAATCAATATGGCGTCTATAGCATTGCACTAAGTTCAGCAAACAGCCCCGATCCAGAAATTGACTAACACGTAAGACAGATACGAGGAGTATAATACGAGAAGAGAAAAAATGTTAAGCTTTTAATTATCTGATTGGCCATTTAAAGCAACAAGGGGGCGAATCCATGACGTAGCTGTAAATATCGTTTGGGTTCTATCCAAGGATTAATTCAAGAATATTTAGTACAATGTAAATATTTTCCCGGATACAAGTTGACTGAGTAAATATGGCATACTTTTATAACGGAGACAAAATGTATATGATGAAAGAAAATAAACAACTGCTCCCTCTCAAATAACGAACTACCGTTCAAGTTATCTCACGTATACAAAAGTCACACTGGAACACACGTGGGTTTTTTAATCGTGAATTTAATTATAATATACAAAATAAACAAATCTATTTTAGAACGGTAAATATATGTAACTCTTTTCGAACTTAAGTTCATTTACCAGAAACAGGGTGAAAATATTAATTTTAAAAGCATCCATTAACTTACGTATTTTTAATTAATCTGTTTTTTTTTAAGTTAAATATCTAAAACTGTACCTGAACGCAACAACATTACCTAAACACAGAGTGATTTAAATCAGTTTAAAAGCATGCGATCATATACGTATTTTGAACAAGACAGAAGCCAGTGAAAGGCAATAAAACATAAGATATTAATAGTTTTTGATAATGAAATCTTTAAACATTTTTTTAAAATTGTAAATAATTATATTTTATAAGGGCGAATATACCCGATGCATACCTGCCCAATCTGTTACTTTGTATACACCAAACAGTCGCTGTATACACTTCCAGTGCTCAACATACCATCTCGTTTTAAATTATTTTTTTATATCATATTTTAAACAGTTAATGTTTATGTTCCGAATAACTTGATGTCGTTTGACTGTTTATGTAGATAAGGATATATTTTTTCAATTTTTTTTTGTATCGGAGAAAAATAGGAAGTGCCCCATATGGAGACAAACTCGATATGTCCGACCTGCAGACTCCACATTCCATCCACTGCATTCTACGAACACAGATTAGAATGCACCCGAATTTTTGCTAATTGGAGCCTCCGTAGTTTTCTCCCAAGTATATTCTCAAGTATATTCTCTGTGAAAAGTACTCCAGAAGAGAAATAAATTGATTCTAATAAAATATATATTTATTACTATATGATAAGGCTAAAGTATATAATAGTGATTTATATATTAGTATATTTATTTATATTTAAGTTTTCGTTAAATACGTTTTGTCTAATTTAACATGTCCTCGTGTAAACACTGTAGATTACTAATTACGAAAAAAAAATACTGAACATTTTGTCCTTTGACATACGATCCACACACTTAAATAACAACCTTTACTAAAAGTTGTATATTTGAAACAACGGTTTTAAACCAAAGCTCAGTAAATAATCTTCTACATTCGTACTGCAAGTGATTATTTAGTAAAACTGCTAGAGGGACGTATATGGTTTATAACAGTTTTGGTCAGGCAAGGTTTTTTTCGTGGACCTCTTTGTTACTTGATCTACACAGGCGATGTCCCTTCCACAGTGCCATCCGATTTTTAGTTGGTCCCCAGTATAATGGAATCCAGGACGCATACATACTGCTGTCAAAGTAATTATGATCAACTTGAAATAAAATTCTTTGTCGAACAGTGCCTGTGATTCTTAGGATATTAATTAACTGTACTTTTGATATACTTTATGCACTACTTTTTCTTGCTGCCACAACAACACACGAATCCTGTCATAGCAGCAAATGGGTTACCGGTGCTTCCTCCGCATTCAACATTTCGGTTGAAAAGTGGGGTAGATTCACACTGGCCAGGGGGAACACACATGCACATAACTGACATGCCGGCCATCTCTGGTGTCTCATTTGCACCAAGGAAGACTCTTTCGTTTGGTGTCCGTCTCATTGGAGAAGCGCATCCCCCCATCATCATATCACCTGGTAAAACAGAGCATTCAAAAATATCATATACACCGGATTCATGGCTTGGTAATACTCAATCTTAACTTCTTTATAATACAAATGTGATTACAGTTAAGAATCCAACTACAAGAGGCATATCTACTTTCGAGGCTTGATTTTAACAACTTTGTTATTCATATGAAAAAATATAGAAGGCACACACCCGAACAACGACAATGAACGAATGTATGGACAAAATAATATTATCCAAGTAAAACTCACCTTAATAGTGACTCCGTTAATGCATAAAACAGAACCAATTCAGGTCCAAAGTGGTCAGTTTTGTTATAATGAATACGCAAACAACAGTAATGCATCAACATGAAAAAATTAACAGGATAATAGATAAAACATAGCAAACCTTCCATAAAGTTGTCGTAGTATAAATAGTTCATCATGTTCATTCCACCCATTGGTCCGCCCATCATTCCGCCCATCATTCCACCCATCGGTCCCCCCATCGGCCCACCCATTGGTCCCCCCATCGGGCCACCCATTGGTCCGCCCATCGGGCCACTCATTGGTCCGCCCAAACCACCCATGCTGCCGACCTGCCTTTTCTTGCGCAGTGCATCTGTAGACCAGAGCACAGTGGCACAGACCACCAACACTAATACCGCTTTGGTCATCGTCACTCTCTAGAACAGAAAGGAGAAGAAAAAGTGTGTGAACAATGCCTGAGAATAATGTTTTGTCTGCCATCCAGGAATAAAATAGAATTATTGACCTTAATTTCAAGTCACGTCATTAAAGTCTATGTACTGGTTAAAAGCTACTGTCCCTAAGGGCTCATGCTGTATAGAAAATCGTGTGAATAGGCGTTATGCATTTCGCATGTGAATTAATAGACATGATTATTCAGTATATAATTATGGTGCGTGAAAAGATTTGGTAAAATGCTGCAAAATGTCTGCTTTTCTTTAAATATGCATGCGACTGACTGTGAAAACCAGTTACGCACAGGAATAGCTAATTTATTTGTTTGGTATATTTGATGAGAACCAACATATCGAACATTGGCCAGTAACACCTTCTTGCCATAATAAAGTCGAATAAGCTATTGGCCATAGCATAACAGGTGGCGTATGGTACAAAGTATCCCCAGGTGTCATTCAGCTACTGATACCTTCGACTTTTAGTCACATACTGCAAGGTCTATGGCTAAAGGCAGTTTATTAAGAGTATAGCAATTCTTTCTTTTCTTAACAATGGAAAGCACAATATTTAATATAATATGGTTATGCTAGTGTGAAATACTGTTGGCATACACATCCGTCGCAAATGTGAAACACCCTTGAGCAGTCTTGAACCACAATCAATCAACCGACCAATCGATCCGTAATCGATCGATCGATCGATTAATCAATCAATCTTTCAACCAATCAGTCCATCTCTCAATCAATCAATCCATCCTTCAATCAATCAATCCATCTTCCAATAAATCAATCAATCAATCAATCAATCTATCAATCAACCCATGAATCAATCAATCGACCGACTGATCGATAGATCGATCAATCAATCAGTCACCCAAACTATATAAAACAGATATTGTAACAAACAACAATGTACCGGTAGTTTAATGTCAGTATAGACTAGTTTTTCAACTTTTTTTACATAACGTGTTTGCTTGAACATTCGCTTCGCGCTGTTAACATCTACCAGCAAACTTCGATAGTTAATGAACAACTTTAATTAAGAATGAAAGATCATTTATTGTTGTTAAATTTAACAATTTTCCACTCTACGTCTTTCTACAGCGCACACCCGTGTCCAAGTACTCAGTTTGCTGCTGGCGCTATAGATGTAAAGAAAGTTCGCTTGACTAAAGCCTCAATTCGTATTACTCAAACTGTTAGACACTTTGTTCAAATCTTATTATACCTATATAATAATTAAAACATGCAGTGTATAGTCATGGACTATTATTATGCGGTGTTTGCGATTGTATTGTGACAATGATTCAAAACTTGTCCTCGCGAAGATCACGGAGCCCGTGGCTTAGTGGTAAGGGCGTATACTTATTAATGCTAATTCGATGTAACGTTCGAGGGTTCGAGTCTGTTTGTCGATTAATCTGTATTTGAGTGAGTCACACAATGTGGATCCGACTATCGCGGTGGTGGTTTTTACCTGATTGACATGATTGTACACCAGATTTGTCACAGAATTTAATCCAGGAACAGTGGGAAGTGGACAATCTGTCGACATGTAAGTGAAATACTCATGAGTACGACATCAAACCCCAAACAAACATATAAACGAAATAAATGTCACGGCATACATTCCTACTGATTTCAATATATTGAATTTCACATGTAAAACAACTACAATTAAATTTCGCTACGTCACTTTCCCGTCCGTTTACTATAGCTATAGTAGATTTACATGAACATGCGCAAATTAAACAAATTTGAAGTTGAAATGCTCCCCCCTCTACCTCTCTATTTCTCGTCCCGAACGAAAGTATTTAAAACTCAACGGTTGTTAAACCAATCAATCAGCAATTTGATTAATT
>JAVFBX010244701.1:0-19727 GCA_034783855.1 Mopalia kennerleyi | reverse complement strand
CCCAAGTATTGTGTCATGGAGGACATATGTCCAGGTCTTGTGTCATAAAGGATAATGTCCCTGAGGTATTGTGTCATGGAGGACATATGCCCAAGTATTGTGTCATGGAGGACATATGCCCAAGTATTGTGTCATGGAGGACATATGCCCAAGTATTGTGTTATGGAGGACATATGTCCAAGTATTGTGTCATGGAGGGCATACGTCCAAGCATTGTGTCATGGAGGGCATTTGTGTAGGTATTGTGCCATGGAGGATAATACCCAGGTTTTGTGTCATAAAGGATAATGTCCCTGAGGTATTGTGTCATGGAGGACATATGCCCAAGTATTTTGTCATGGAGGGCATATTTCCAAGTATTGTGTCATGGAGGGCATACGTCCAAGTATTGTGTTACGGAGGACATATGTCCAAATATTGTGTTATGGAGGGCATATGTCCAAGCATTGTGTCATGGAGGGCATTTGTGTAGGTATTGTGCCATGGAGGATAATACCCAGGTATTATGCCATGGAGGATAATGTCCAGGTTTTGTGTCATGGAGGATAATGTCCATGTGTTGTGTCGTGCAGGATAATGTCCAGCTATTGTGTCACAGAGGATTATGTCAAGGTATTGTCTTGGAGGTTATATGTCAAGGTATTGTGTGATGGAGGACATATGTCCAGATATTGTGTCATAGAGGACATACGTCCAGATATTGTGTCATAGAGGACATATGTCCAGGTATTGTGTCATGGAGGATATATGTCCAGAAAATATTCAACAGTGCTGTCAGACTTTTAGAATTGTAACAACATTGCTGACCATGTAAAAAAATCAATGGAAGAATCCTGTGTACTGATTATCTGTGACATGTCAACAGTTTATATAGCCATATATGTCAGAATCAATATAGGTCATTATGTTACCTTTAAGGTGCTCATGAACTTACACATCTCAGGGGAAATCACCAACACACCTGGCTTTGAAAAACAGGAAAATACTCGAAGCTTTTGTATTCACTGGAATATTTTATTACTTTCACTTTTTTTTACACACAAACAGATAAAAGAGAGTAGTTACATCCAGGGTGTAATTAAATAGACTATAGAAACTATTGTTCATTGAGACTGCCTCTGTGTGTTCAGTTATGATTTTTCATTAAACTGACGTTTAAAGGTAGATCAACTCTAGCTATTATTTTAATCATATTGGCTATTTCTCATTATAAATATCTATCAAATTGTCGTTTGACTGCTGTAGTTCTGTATAAGTATTCGATCTAGTTTAATGCACTAAGAAAAAATTATTTAAAACCATTAGGATTTAGTTTTCCTAATGAATTCACACACGACTGTTCTCTTTAGAGAGACTCTCCTAGTTGTTCTATAGAACGGCGCCAGTGGCTATTTGATCAAGGGATAAGACACAGTGATGGTTTCTGTTGTAATATTATATGCGAGAGGCTTTTCTGGGTCAATAACAGCTTCCATCTCAAGAAGGACTTCCAACTAAAACTGGTTTAAAGCCCTCTTTCTATTCTCCCATCAACCATCTATAGTTCCATTCAAATCGTCGCAGACCATCAGAGACCATACGGAAGTCATTACTGATTGAAGTCCTGACAGCTCTGAACAAGAACATTGAGCAGTGTGGGGGAACATTTATCCTCTGTCATTGTCAGTTTCCTGTCCCTAAAACAAAATTGTCCCCAATCTCACATTTCAAATTCCTTAAACCCCCCCATGATTTGACCTTAATCTGCTTGGCCATTAACAGAACGCACAGCATCATCACCACTTCAACCATTTCTATCTCCACACACAAAAGACCTTCAACTCCTCCACTTATTTTTTCAGTTGTTCTTTCTACATTGTCCTATTCTACGTGGAGGGACAAAATTGTTTTTTAAAGCTTTTGAAAGCACTTCACATGATCAATAACTAATCATAAAGAAGATAAACATTCCAAAAACACTATCACACACACCTGAATAAAAGTTTTAACGCAGTACTGAAGGCTATTTCACTCATATACGATGACACGCCAGTCAAATAGGTGGAGGAATCACCGTGACCAGGGGCTTAGCCAGAAAATCAAAAGTATGGTGTCCAAAATGGTCATTTTGCTTCACTTTTCAAATAACTGGCTGTCCAGTTTTACAGTTTTCCTATCTCCTGCATGTTAACATTTCTTAAAACAGGGTGTCCAAATCAGGCAATTGTTCACTTTAGGGTGTCCATTTGGATGGGTGGAAGGGTGTCTGCCTAAGCCCTTGGGAATCACCCTCAAAACCACTGGCAACAAAAACAGGGCAGAATAAACAAGAGGAACCTGTCATTTACATAATACACCTGTCCACTATCATCAATATTAGGCCTATATATGACTTAACCATATTTATGGTACAAATGTCTTATTTTTTAAATATTTTTTATTAAGACATATTGTTTTCAGGCAACATTATCGTCATCAGGTGACATAGTTTACACTGAGGATGTAGCTACCAGCAAGGTTTGACAATAATAAGACAACATTTAAGCAAGATATTAAGCGGAAATGAATTGACCAATTCAGGTTGCAAGACTTATGGTACCTCATTATGCAGATTATGCTCACCATCAAACATGACCTTTGTCTTCATAAGTAGTAGCTATTGAGCAAGTAAGACTTGAAAGTTATATATTGAATGAAAAGAATAACAGTGTATGGTAATTATTTTGCAAGGTTTTCACTTACAATTTTCACTTACATCATGTATTTTCAAACTTGACCTGTCTTCATAGGTTGTAAAAGTCAGATACATTTTAAGTAAGATATTGAGCAAAAACTGTGAGAAATATATGTTGTGCAAACAAATCAACCAATAAGATTGCAGTCTAGTAATTAATTTTGAAGACCTCTGTCTTCATAAATTGTAACTGTTGAGTAAGTTTGAGAAGAATTTGACAACATTTAACCAAGATTTTTGGTAGAGATGTATGCCAATAAGATTGCAATAGCTAGTAACAAAGTTTGATGAAAATTAATTAAAAAAGCTAATATATAAAATTAATGAAAACTGTATTTCCAAAAGTTGAATTTAAAAAATGTAATTAAAACAAATTAGTTAAAAGATTCAGTTTTAATTAATTTTAAAGAATATGAAAAAAAAAAACTTAAAAAATAATTTTTATGTAATTTTAAAAATTTAATTAAAAAAGTTAATATAAAAAATAAAAGAAAAATGCAATTAAAAAGAATTAATTTAAAAACATAAAAAGGCAAATGGACATTTTTAGAAAAATTACATCTTAATTCAGGTTTAAGAATAAAATTGTTTTTTTTTTTTCTGATAACCCGGACTATACAAACAACCCAGTTACATGATCTAAAAAAATAACCTTACAATGGCATGTAAAAAAAAATTTTAAAAAGTTTATTAGAGCAACAATTTTAAAAAAAAATAATTGAAAACTATTTTTAAATTTAATTTGAAAACATTAACATTAACAAATTAATTAAAATAAATTAAATTAAAAAGCTTTAAATTTTAATTTATAAAAAAGGAAAGTGCATATTTTTAGAAAGAAATGACATTGTATGCTATTTAATTCAGATTTCAGGAAAAAAAAGTACCTGAAAAAAAATAAAAAAATACGAAAATTCTTAAATTTAAACTCCAAGAGGTGAAGTTTGAAATATCAAAACTTACAATGTAAACAAATAACTGACAACCTAGGCTATACAAGAGACTCTGTGAAATGACCGCATATCATTGTACATAACTGAAACTGAAGCTTAACATAAAACCTTACCCTGAACAGTGTACTGTAATCTCTACAACAAAAGGCTTAACCTGGAAAAGACTATTTTTCAATAAACTTGAGCCCAGCATAATGACCTCAACAAAAAACCTTAACTAGTGAGCTAAACATAAAGCTTTACTTGAAAGGTATGCCTTGGATTGGAATAGTATTTGTTAAACATTAAACCTGAACCAGACACCGACACATTTCCCCCTCTCTCAACCTTCAATTCTTTACGGCAAGCTTCTACTAGCATCATTGTGAAATTAACCAGATCTAATATCCTGTTTTCTGCTATCGTTCTTGTCTCCAAGTTTCAGCCCCTCCACTGAATGGCTACAATCAACAGGACTCACATTGAAGTGTGAACAAAGAGTAAGCCTATGTCACTTTAATAACAGTTCAGTAATCCAAAAAGTCAGTATTTATCCGATGTTATATCAGGATTACATCCCAAGTACAGAAAGTTGACCAGCCTTATCCTGTGAAGAAAACTGGGTACATTGTATGTGGTTTGAGGAATTGAACCCTCAACCTAAGTGATAGTTTAATGGAGGTTTTAACTCTCTACAACTTATACTTTAGATGACTCTGCCACAGTGGTTTTTCATGTGTCCATGTGATGTTATTTCAATGGAATGTAATTGTGTCCACGAGCAATCGTTCTTAACTACCAGTACCCATCAAATAAAGACCTGATTTCATTCACTAAAAGAACAGTGTTGTTTCAACAATTAACTTAGTAATACATTCACAGGCATCAAAGAAAGCACTGATGTCATAGATTTGCTATCAGAGTATGACCAATCCACTGAATGAGAACCGACAAACTAATTTTGAAAAAATAAACAGAGAAAACATTCAGAAACTAGTTATTTATACTAATTCCTTTTTTTAAATTCAGAATGATCACACAATCCAAGGCAAAACTTATCAGCGAACGTCAATGATAAACTCAAATATAACTGCCGTCGTAGCTTCACTGATGTGGTTCCAAGTTACCAATTCTATCCAAAAGGTCTTATCTGTTAGAAAATGCAAACTGTACACATCTGTTGTACTGACACTATTACTATTAACCAACAGTATACAGTAAGCCTGTCGTGTGAAGTATTTGGAGGGGAGATCTTCGTAACAATCGACTGTCTTCCCACAATAACTGTAAAGTCCTAATAATAAATGAACTCCACCTTAGAAACAATTCCCTTGACACTAGCAAAACATAACAAATGTTTTGCTTTTTCTGAACTATAATCTGTTCAAACTAAGAAAGTGTTGTCCCAAAATAACGAAAATATTGTTAAATAAAATAATGTCTTGCTTTGTTGGAAAGTAAATTTTTCTCCAAATTCAAAAACAGTAATATTATTTAACAAAATAAATCTCCCATTTCGTTCTGCCCTTATTCGTTATAACCATGAAGGAGTTAAGTGGCAGCCAATGTCAACCCAATACCCAGTAGTTATATAGAGGTATAATGAGCTTCTGGGACCAAATGGGGTCATAAACACAGCATTGATTTAATATCTGTTTAACTGCCTCATAATAAGCTGTCACAGTTGGCTTCATGTTAGTCTAACTAGATAATTTGACCTCAACTAACTATGACAACTCAACATGATGATATAATGGAGAAACCTTGTGGGGTGAACCTTCAATACCCCATCAAAATCAGTCACAGTTCCCACAGAGTGCCTAAGGGCAAATCAATTGGGCTGTCGTGCATGAAGTGCACTAAATTACAATCAACCTCTTCTATCAACTGAAAATTCAGAATGATTACAGATGAGAATATAACTGCAGGAAGTCTAAACCAGAAAACAATTGTCTGAGATAAAACTGGTTGATGGATGTGTAATACATGTGTACTTAATCTTTGTGATATTTATCATCAAGATATGTATTGTTGAAACATTGATTAGAGCCCATTAAAGTCAATGATATATTAGATGTTGTCACAGAACCAAGAAACAATCCTTAATAGCATCTGTCACAGAATCCATGATCAGAGTCACGAATATCTAGGGTTGGGTGTTCAGAAATCACCTTCAATCTACACTTGTTCTCCATTATCTTTTCTCCAATAAATCAATTATTCTGGAGATACATGTAACCTTAAAACCCGAATTTTGCTTTAAATGTTTTTCAGAGTAAGTCACAAATGAAATATTTCTATTTTGTCCTTTCCTCCTACTTCATCAGAAGGTCAGAGGTTACATTCCCCAAGTTTTTCACTAGGAATTCCCAGCCTCATCCCAGGTGTGGGGACATTCATAGTCTGAGCTACAGACACATTTACCTGTCATTTTCGACGGGCAGATTTCTAAAAAGGGTAAAAATTACAGGTAGAATTCTGAATTTTAACATGGGAAAGATAGGAAAATGAAAAATTTGTCAAGTGGCAAAATTCCTGAAAAGAGGAATTTATGAGTCAGATTTCCAATACTAGCTAAAGGTAAGAGCCTAAGACATTGGTGACATTCAATATTGCAATCTTTGTCATCTAAAAATGGAAGGATGGTAATAACAAAAAGTATTTGATGAAACCTGTTGAAAAAGACACTATAATAGTCCATCTCTGAATAGACAAAGAGGACAACGATAGGGCATACAAGTACAGATGGTAAAATAGGACTAGCTACATGTATGACCATCCAGTCCCTAACTCAGAGATTACTGTCAATCTTGGTAAACTAAGAACAGATTTAAAATACCAAATTTTCCCAGACTAGTAATCCTCCTAATCTCACCATACAACAGCAGATCTCAAAGATTCATCAAAATCAGGATTTTGTCATTAAACAGGCTGACAAAGTGTATGGACCATCATTATGGCTGGGCAGGACCACATTGATGAGGTTAAATGCCACCTGAGTAATCCGGACCATTCTAAAAAAAATAGATAATCACTTTTGGTGAGGAAGGATGAATTTCCACAAAATAATCCTTTATTTAAAGGATCAAAAAAGGCAATACTAGGAAGCAAGCTGATTATCTGCTGCCTGGACAGGACTCCCAAAATAGACGTTTATTCATCCGTCCTATAATTTTCAAACCACAGGAGAATTCTGACCCAGATGGTTCTATTATATCTGTGGTATCAATCTTATCACATTTCAGAACTTATATAACACAACCTGAAGCTAATTTCAAACAGGCATCCCAGAATGACTAACAACACTGTCGGTAAACCAAAGCTTATCATTTAACTACTCAACATTTTTTTTTCTGTTCGAGCCTTAATATGCCAGCAAACTAATGACTCATCTGTGAACAAATGGTTTAGCTCCAAATATGTTTTTTTTAAGGTAGTTTGTTCATTATCTGAAGCCTTTAAAAATTGTGTGCTAAACAGTCCAGACAGTACCTTTGACATTTCGATGACATATTTATCCTCTGACATTCTAAATCAAGACGAACCAACTAAACTTCAACCTAATAAAAACATAGATAGTACAGATTTTTAGACAAAGACAATTTGGATAAAACTAGGATTTGGATTGTATCGTTATCTTTGAGCCTACACATATCCATGACCTACTCCTGCTATTTGATTTCAATATCCACACACCTTCAACGAAATTATCTAATCCCTAATAGTATAGCTACTTACAAATTGTGACAGCTTTGTTACCTTCAACTAAACCTGTTTATGGCCCTGCTTCAAAGATAATTTATTGGTCTATTTCTTCCCAATATCTAATCTGAACACTCAAAAAACTGTTGTAGGTGTGGAAACTGTGACTTTAGACAAACACAAAAATCATTCTGTGATATTGTCAGGAAAGTCTTCAAAATGGATGAAGACAAGATGTAAGCTAGATTATTACATGCCAGATAGAACCTTCTTTGAAAGGAACAAACACGAAATGTTTATAATTTGGCAGACATTTAGTAACGCATCATATTTAGGAAGTGTCTGAAACAATGTGTTGGAGAAACCAAAAATCCCTTTAGGCTTGGAGCCATGTAATTTGAGATGAGTTACTTGTAGCTTACAGTTGATATTGCCAATAGTTGAACAAGTCTTCTGTCCTGGTCATTCATTTATCGACCAATTTGAAAACATGCCAACCGATTGACACCGGTTCTTCTTCTTAGAGAAGAAACCAAATCGAAACACTTGGAGAGAGAATCTCATGATTTGATTATGGGTACATTTTTATCTAATAATACTCTTTTAGAGGTTGGGTTTATTTAATTCTATACCTGAGTATGCTACATATTCCAGTTTTATCCAAATGTTCTATACGATGTAAATTGTTATTACCATCTCAAGTACCCAAGTGTGTGTTTGTGTTTGTACATATCTCTCAAGAATGTTCTATATCAAGTAATTTGTTATTACTTTGTCAAGTACCTGAGTGTGTGTGTGTCGTACATATCCCACAGTGATCTGTTGCTGGTATCCTTCTTATAATTGTTTGTATAATATTTAGAGTCTCTCTAGGATGCAAATTAACCATCAAAATGATGTCAAGGTCACAACATGGCAAAGCGGAGAGACAAGACAATGGTTCTGTAGTTTGAAACACAATTTAGAACATCTGCCCCATCTGTCAGATAAATTATGAATAACTTGATTGACCCTGTTGACCAATGAAATATCCTTGACAGTACTTACTGACCCTGGGTCATAAAAAGTGACATTTGACCTTGTTTAGTGCTAACCAATGAACCCTTAGTAATGACATTTGTCTTTACTCAATAGTAATACTGATACAGTCTACAAACAGACAGACTTTGTCCAGACAGTCTTTAAGCAGATTGATTGAATCCTTCCAACTTTCCTATAAAATGTAGCCAGAAATCACACTGAAATAAACAAGAGATTGTCTCACAATGAGATCTTAGCTTCAGAAAGAATGTAATTACCATGGTGACACAATGTCTTCAATACTGGGCACCATGGTGTGTCTATGTACACTGAGACAACTTTTGAAATGAACTTGAGAATTGTAAATTTTCACTCTAGCGGAAATGGCAGAACATTTTGTCAGTCAGAGTTTTACTCAGATAAAAACATTCATATTAACCTTTGTTCCCTTTCTTATACACTTCATTCAAACAGAAACTGAACATGAATGACCTGACCTGACGACCCTTGACCTAACACCATCACACAGACTTCTGCACTGGGTTCGGTTCGGTTGCGAACCATAAGTCAACTGTTAGCTAAATTGACGTTTGTGCAGTGACATCCATATCCAAACGCATCTAGTCGATCATTCAGTCAGTTCAAGATGGCTGACTGATTTTCAGAATGCTCTTTCTTGGACCTGATTCTCTGGGATGTACCTAATCATAGTCCCTTGGGCATTATTCACAAACTATTAAACAGCAAAGTTATCCACAAAAAGAGACTGGAACTGACTGGCGAAAACGGTCAAAATCTTAAGAATTGACAATAGATAAGCTTTTAAAAACTTGTGACTAACTAAATTACTTTAAAATACAACCTTATAACACTTACAGTTTCTCCGTCACCGCCATTTTGAACACATAATGAACTAGAGCGAACAAGGATATCCAGGAAAGTTCATTCTGGTCACGTTTGGGGGGCTTTTAGGTAAAAAACGGATGACTATATTTACATGTAGCACACAAACCTGACCCAGGATGTTGTCACCTGAGTATAACTTTGACCTTGAATAACGGACATGGATCCTTTCCTTTCTAACATAAACCCTCTGTGCCCTGAATTAATTCCCCTTGATCAAACTTGATCTTATCACATGTATGATGCATCTCTGAGATATCAATTCTGAGAATTAGAAACCACAAAGCCTGATGATTCATGAAACATGAACTACATGTACATGAGATATCAAGGAATGTTCACAAAACAAGATAACAGTCAGTATTTTTGTTATTTTGGTATAAAAGATACAAAAAGAAACTTTTTCTAGATACTTAATAGACACAAAAATCAAGATAACCATCATTTTAAAATGCAATCATTCCAGGAAATTTTGATTCATGAACATCAGGGCGTGTAGACCTACATGGATATTCAGATGTATAATTAAGTTGCATAATTTTGTGTTCAAATGCTGCCAAACATCTGCACTGCAGTCATCATTAGGGTTTTAATCAAATTTTTGAATAGTTTTAGTTTTGTTCTGTGACTTACTAAAAACCATGATTGTAAAAGCATTAAATTAGGGAACTAAAAAGATAGACCTACTGCTCTGAACTAGAGCAGAGAATTCAGTGGAGTCACTGAACACCTTGATATTATAAAGCCGTAACAAAAATATGCAGTTTGACTTTCTCAATATACCTCCTAATGACGACTTAATTAAAGTTGAAATATTGAGAACATGTTAGTGAGTCTGTTCTGAGTTTCCTTACTGCTTTACAGAACTACTTCTCGGAACAGCTGAAAGGAAATGATTTCCTTGATGCCATTATTGTGTTAGAGAGAATTAAGTGACTTTGTGAGATGACGACTTTGATGGAGCCGTGCCCCAGGCTCTAACTGCCCGAGAAAGCTGGAGTGGCTGTGTGGTCTGTACAGAGTCAGTAGTGCTGGTCATTAGGGGACTCAATTTACAGTACAGGCAGGAGGGTCCCTCCGACATAGCCAACAGCTAAAATCATCTCAGAAAACTTAATAGGAGAAATGTAGTAACTGTAGTGTTTTGTCGACCACTGAAATCTCCCTAGTGTCATGGCTGGTACCTCATCAAGAATTGTGTCACGGCTGCGTTTCGCCAAGAATTGTGTCACGGCTGCGTTTCGCCAAGAATTGTGTCATGTCAGGAGAAGACAATTTAGGTACAAGATTTTGATATTCCTGTAAAAGAAGACTAGCAAATAGGGTGCTAGGCTGGTCACATTGGAAAACAAACAGAATGACTTCTTGTTTAGACCCTTTACCTGGTTCCTAATTGAAACCCAGTGGATACAAAGTTTGAAGAGTTTGAATCCAATCAGCCTCTCTTTCTAAGCGTTTCTGTTTGGTTTTCTTCTTCAGAGGAAAGAATTTGTTTTTTTTCAATCACTAGGATATCAAAATGATCTTTAACCGAATGATCAGTGAGAGCGAAATGTTCAGGTATTGGGGATTTGAGGTTAGACCTAATTGAGCTCAAATGATTGTTGGCTCTAAGCCCAAGGAGATTTTTGGTTTCACCAACATATTGTTTTAGAGACTTCTTACAAGTTATAAGGTATACCTCACTTCTGAATCACAATTCAAACTGTTTACCAAATAATAAACATTTCTAGTATGTTGCCCAACAAAGGAAGCCTTATCTGCTATGTAAGCATCTACATGATCTAGTTTGCATCTCGCCTTCATATTTTGAGGACCTGCCTGACACTGTTACAGGGTATTTATTTTCTTTAAATATATCAATACACTGAACAAGACCTCAACAGTAAGCAACACTTGCCACAATTTTTTTTAGACTTATGGCAATCCATCAGAAACAACTTTATAACTCAGATTATCCCCAAGCAATGAGCTCAGTATTCTGCCTGGAAGTTACCTTGCTCCAATAGTAACGAGTAAAATGGGAACTTTAATCATATTGTCTTAATTTAAATGTCAACACGTAAAACATGTCACCCTACACTGATAAAAAATACCACAAATAGTCCAGAAACAACCCAGCACCCTAAATGGTTGTGACATTGTCCAAATTAAATAGCGGCTAATCTCCAGAAAATCATAATGCTGATTGATGCTCAAATGAATATAACTTTTGACCTATACCAGAATTGACCCCAATGTCATATTGACATTAGAGCCCATCATCAATGTGAATCAATCGTGTCAAATAGAAGACTGTTCAGTTTCATGCGACTCAAAAAAAGACTTTTGGATATATGAGACAAATTTTCTGCCACCTTCTTTCAAACTAAAGGCATGGCAAGCATGGGCTTTTGAAAAGTGTTCGTAGTTCACCATAACCCTGATAATCAAGAAGTTGAACTTCACATATACATGTCTTACGTTGTATAACAAAACCAACTTCAACAGCACCTGATAAGAATCCTAGGGTAATATTAAATGGTGAGTACCTTTGTTCATGACCAGAATCAATAAGAGAATAGATTTTGTTTGTTTGATTGATTGGAGTTTAATGCCATACTCCAGATATTTCACAGATTGTCTACTTCACACTGTTCCTTGCCTAATTACGGTTTAAAACCTGGAGAAAACCTCATAAGCACCACCATGTGATTGGCGGAGCCACATTGTGTGACTCATTCACATACCTGATGGTTGACAGACGGACTCGATCCCATGAACGGTACATTGGACTAGGATTATTAAGCACACAAGCTAATCAGGAATATCTTATACATGTAATTTGGTGAGATGATCTGGAAACGAATCAACAAGAGATCTCACAATTTGGTGAGATGATCTGGAAACGAATCAACAAGAGATCTCACAATTTGGTGACATGAACTGGAACAACAGATTTGTCATAGTAACTTGGTGAGATCAATAAGAAACTGATTGACAATAGATCTTACATACTTCTTTTCATAAGATTAACTAAAAACACATCAAGATATCTTACAATTTGGCGAGATACATGTGTACTAAAAGAATACAGTGAGATAAACTCGAAAGAAATAGCAAGAGTTATTTTGCAAACAAATCAATACATCATGCATATTAACTCGGAGAACAGAACTAGAGACAAATTGACAACAGGATTACAAAGTAAGATGGAGGAATAACTAGACACAAATCTACCAGAGGTTTTGATTTGTCATAAAAACTAAAAGATAATCAACAAGAAATCATAGAAAGTAATTTTGTGAAATAAACTAGAAATAAGTCAACATAAGATCTTTCAGAGTAATTGGTCAGATAAACAGAAAGCAAACTGACCAGATTCCTTGCTTGGCTGATTCTGATGAACTGGTGGAATGGTTTTTAAAAGTTTAGTTCTAATGGCTATTAGTAAATAGGTTTATTTTATAAAGGTAGACAGAAAAATTGTCTCTCTCCCAAGATTTTCAACAGCTGAAGTAGTGCTGACTGAACTAAACAATATCCTTAAATTATTTAGAAAATCATGGTTACACAGAGGTAAAAACAATCATTTTGTTATGAGACTCTCTCTCCAGGTGCTATGAATCCCTGAATCAGGTTGTCTGTTGCTGTTAATCACCTGTCTGCACAGGCGGTTAATTAATTACCTTTAACAATCTACACCTGACAGTGTTCATCCATCATTAAGGTAAGTGATGCTTCGTTTATCATATAGTTAAAAACCATGAAGGTCTGGCTTAGAGAGATAACCTGGAATGGGTATAATAACCCAGGAGACATGAAAACTGTTTCCCATTTTAATCCAAACAAGATGTCCATGAAACTAGAAAAAAAAAACAAAACAAAGTGTGATCATGTCAGGGGTTTAGCCAGAAATCAAAATCTTGGTGTCCAAAATGGTCATTTTGCTTCCATTTTCAAATAACTGGGTGTCCAATTTTTAACAGTTTTCCTATCTGCTGCATGTTAAAGTTTCTTAAAATAGGGTGTCCAAATGAGGCAATTGTTTGCTTCAGGGCGTCCACTTGGATGGGTGGACGGGTGTCTGCCTGCCTTATCCCTTGGATCATGTTGAAAACAGAAAGTAACTAAACAGCTCTCTAAACATGGCAGAATAACCACGAATAAGGCAAATATTTTTACTGAAAATTAATCACACTGGCACAGAGATATCGAATAAATGAAATAGTTGACTTATCTCATATTTTACATCAAACCCACCACACAAGTTTCTAAAGAGATCTTAATCCCAAGTTGTTATGGGTAACCTACATTCTACACACATCTCAAGAGAAGGTAGACCATGATTGTACAGAAAATATGTAATAACTATTATGTACCAAACAGTATATTCGAAATGGGTTAAAATAAATCAACCTGGTACTGATATTTCAAACAAATATAACAAATGAATTCAGAGAAAGAGAGTAACAAGCTATCAGATCCAGAAGTAGATCCTTTAGTTTTTGTTTCTCTTGCTATAATGGGATTTTGTGGGCAAGGTGCAGACCATCTTCCCAAGGCAAGGCAGAAAGAAGATCGTCTTATTAAGCCTCTCTTGCTTTCCTACCTTGTCTTCATAGGCAGACAAACATGAGTAAGCTAGAGTCTACAACAGTTGCTTTTAGATGACCGTTCTTTACTCCATCCAATAAGAATGGAGCGTCCATTCAAATGAAAAAGACGACAAGGACAACAAGGTTATATATGTAATATACAGTTACACGTATGATCTTTTTCCCATTAACGAGTCCTCACATCATCACAGACATGTTAATTTAAAGTGGTACCACGCTTGTTTGTTGTCGACTTTGATGTATATACGACTTTCTGATTGGCTGCTAGTTTCTACAATAGACCAATTAAAGTTTTGTCATGTTTTTGCTGCAAATTGCAACAAGGGTAGAAATGTGCAAGTCTCATTTTACACATTTGGACCCTTCCAATGGGATGATGGGTGCAAACATACTAAGCACAGGATTCGGATCTTCCTGTATAAGGAGGTTAAGAAACTGGATGCTAGGTTGGTCATATTGGAATACAAAATGAGCTTTATCTCTCCTATACCCTTTGACTTGTTCTCAACTGAAACCCACTGGATACAACAATTGGAGAGTTTCAAGTTCAATCAAATAGTCTCCTTTTCCTAAAAGTTTCTGTTTTGTTTCCTCTTCAGAGAGAAGAACTGATTTTTTCAATCAGCTTGATTTTAAAATTTGCTTTTACAGAGTGACCAGGAGGAGAGAAATCTTCAGCTATATGGCATATGAGTCTTAACTTATGGAACTCAAATGATTGCTAAGATATAACGATATAGAATATATAAAAAAATTATGTGACCAAATTAATATAGCCAATCTAAATTGGCATTGTCACTCATAGATAAAACTTCAAGTCAGTTTAGTTTGTAACGTAATCACAACAGTAGGACCTGGACAATTAGATAGTTTTAGCATAGTACACATATCTGAACAAGACCGATTGTGGGTATGGTTCATCCCCATAGTCTCACTTTAAAAATCCAAACACCAGCATGTGCAGAAAAGTTGAACATAATGGCATTCACATAAAATATATCAAAGAACAGTAACATTAAAATTTAAACATCGAGACCAGCCAAAATTGTATTTAATTACCTGATTAACTAAATTACTGATAGAAGATAACACCTTTTTACAAACCCAAGTTACATGTAGGTCAGAATCACAAAGGACAATTACTCTATTGCATAAACACTTGTGACTTCATTTATGTGCGTCTGCAAATCAGGCTGATGAAATTTACAAAATATTATTGAAACTTAAACTTTAGGAGACAAGATAATGTTCGGAAGTTAATGTATCGGGTCGTATTAAAGTCAAACAGTCAAAACCCCAACAAATATTTCTGTCCAGCTACATTCAGGCTGATGAAATGTGGAAAATATTATTGAACTCAAAGTTTAGCAAGAGCGGCCTTGTTCCATCAAGATAATACTAGTAAAGAGTTGAGAGCCATATCATTGCTAAATAAACAGTTGAGAGACCAAGAAACCCCCATGCACATCAGACCCTCCAACCAATCTGAAATCCAATGATGTGCTAAAATTTTGATTAATAGAAATCTAGAAGACATTTTGTTCACTCTGCCATTTTACCTGCTCACCAGAAAGCTAGGAAAGAGCCTCTCTGCGGGATAGGTCTAGACAACTTTGCCATTATTTCCTCTCTTGATTGACATTTCTGCGTACGTTACTTATCCTAAACATGATTTATTAGTAATCCTGTGTGGACAGTATAACACACGAGGCAACACAAAATGGATAAAAGCTTGGGAAATATTACATTGATTTGATAAAGTCAGACAAATTGTATTTCTCTTTTAACCGTTTGTTTGATATTTGTCCTAAGCTTTATTAAAGTTAAAGGTGTACCGGTATCATGATCTTCCAAACGTCAATCAGTTCTAGAAGTAACAAATCCTCTAATAATATAGATAAATTCTCCGAGGTAAAATTCCTTACACATCATACAAATACTTGTCCAATGTTAATCAACCTTCAAAAACATACTCCAAAAGTATCTGCCTTTGTAAGTCTGTTTATGAGTTGCTTTTTTTTTATTTTTGATAATTGTATAATTAACACCATCTCTCTTTGAGATATCTTTATAGATAAGCAAAAAATGAATGATTATAAGTGCATAGTGAGTAATCCTTAAAAATAATACAAGTAAAAAGTAATAATAAAAATACCATAGGAATTATACATGTTTGTACAGTTTGTAAGTAGCAACTGTTCTTGCCATTTTTAATGAACAACAGCAGATGAAATGGAAGCCTTAAAACAAATGGCTCGAATAAGAACAATACTGATCAGAAAAGATGATTTTTCCACTTCAAAGACTTCATGATCTGGTATGGTCATTAGGAGCGGGTTGTGGCCAGCCTACACTGTTAAATTACATGTATTCATTCAGGTGCTGTCCATTTAGCAATGCAACTTAGCTAGAAGCAGTCAGCTGTGAAATTGACAAGACTTCTAATTGGCAATAGTCCTGGGGAATAATCAGAGAGAGATTAAAGGACTGGGCAGCACGACTGTCAGATATGATGTAAAGTAGTGGGCTCCACAACTGTGACCATCACACTTCCAAACCCTTCATTAATCAGAACAGGCTAAACACATACTGAATGGAATTGGGTAGAAACATCACAAGATTCGGCTCAAGTCTCACATATTCTTGAATAGGGGATAGCCATCTTGTTTGATTGATCAGAGCGCTGAGAAATACTACTCTACTAGTACACTGTATTTTTTTTAAATTTTGGTACAATGCAATCTCATCCCTCATTGCAAGAATAGGCTGTTTTACAAATTAGAAGTTATTAGATTTATTTCCCTGAAAAGTATTCTCCACATGCCGTGTATACATTGTAAAATTGGTCATATTGTTCTGAAAAATTTGGTGAAATGTGATCCAATGGCACCTGTGATATTAACAGGAACAAGCTACATAACAAACTTGCAGTTTAACATTCTTATGATGTCACAAGGAAGGACAGCAGCAAGAACAAATGGTAGCAGTTGAAACCCTCCTGTCACAAATGGGGACCGCAGACTGAACAAGAAATATATCAAACTGTGGTTTTGGGGTATCAATGATATTGATTGGTTTTTAGTGCTATGCTTAAGGGTATTTCACTTATAGGAGAGTGGTGTATGCTCCCAAGGTAAGAAGGCACACTGACACAATCACTAAACAGGGAGCAGAAGAAACAAATAAATCAATTTCATGGTACATGCAAGTAAGTCAAATACTGGGCTGAAATTATTAAGTTATGATTAATATATATTATCTGATATTAAATCAACACACAGAGCCTATGATTTATGATCATCACTAGGGTTTCTCTAAATTGATAAAGCATGGCCCTCATGTTTCTCCATTTGTATGATTCGATGAGAGGTGCACGCGTACATCCATTTCAATTGCCATCAATGTTGTTTTGGTACTAATTGGAAAACCCGGATACTCAAGTTGACAGGAACTCTGTCATGATTAAAAAAATCCCTTGTCATCATCTGCATTTCAGAGTGGAACTGTTTATGGCACTTAAGATATTGTTGTCTAGTCTGGCCATTCACCAACATTCTGTCAATTTGTTGCTATATTTATTTATATCCATTGTCAGTTCAGATAGACCGGACATTTGATGTTCTAAAACCTTGAAGAACTTAAGATCTCAAGTTTTGATTTCTATTATTTAAAACAGGTAATGCTATGCTTAATGAAGCACATGTTATAGAGAAATTCAAAGCTGGAAAGGAATACAAAACTTTACAGAATACTAGTCTGGAAACTTTGGGGAGAAAGATATCAAAATAAACTATTCAGGTGCAGGAATGTTTAAATGAGGAAAACAAATTGAATTGGTGAACAATGAACAGCACCTAAAGACCAATAAAACAAAACATAACACAAAACCACAATTTTGTTCACAACCTTCAGTTTAAGACAATGATTTAAAACCAACTCATCCAATATAGTATCAGATTTCACAGAATGTGGGACACAGAAAGCCAACGTCCATAAAAATCATTTAATCATTTGAAAGGGCTAGTGCTGGCTAATAGAGTAGGGGAACAGTCCCAGGTTAGTGAAGACAAATATACAAATATACTATAAAGTAAACCCTTACCTTGCTGCTAGTCAGTTAAATAAACAGCTTCTTTTCTCTGTAATATTTTTTCTGCACAAGCATTTGGCCATGGGGCAACCTGAAAATGTAGATATATACTACAAGTAAAGTTAAAATTGTTTTTAGTTATTACACATTTCAACCTTAGTCAGTTTGAATCACAATTGTGAATAGTACAAATAGATATGTGTATTAATACTATTATCATAATAGAAAAAGATTGAATTCAACTTTTTAGCAAATAAATGTGTCATGACAACTCCACGCATTATTTGAGAAAATATATAGAGATTTCCAAATGAACAGTAGCTGATTAAAACATTGGCTGAAACTCTGGAATGACGTTTCATTTCCACCACATGAGCTCTTCGGTTAAAATGTATTTAATCATCCTTACCCCTGTTATTTGGTGAGTCAAACATGACAAAAAGGACAAAGGCCTTATAGAACCTCTCCCAAGGACAAAGATAAAAAAGGGGAAATACTGTAGAAATACTAGCCAGACATGTCTTTTTGATATATATCCTTTTATTAACATGATTTTCCACATGGCTGTGCCCAGATCCACATCTTAACAAATGGACACATAGCTTCAGATGTTATTGTTCAATGTACATTCTTTGATCGCGGCCATGTCAAAGAGAACTGAATCATTAGGATGTAACACACTGTCTCTTAACTTTCCTCTTAGGTTTAAAGTTGTGTGTTTTTCCTCTAAACTGTTTAAATAACACTTAATTTGCTCCAGCAAGTCTTTGTCGCTAGTTATGGAAGTTCACTTATTTTTAAAGGATGGATCACTTTTGTTTATAGAAAGTGCAATACTTCCTACCAAATGCTTTAACCACCTCAGTTGTAATTATCATTCACAATGTTTATCTCAACAATCTAAGCTCCAAATGTCAGTCAAACTTTGGTTAATTGCCCAGTGGCAGTAAGGGATTCAGAATGATGTAGGCGCTCAGACCATTACCTTTCTCCATTTGGAGAAATCCAATAAAGTAAAAGACAAAAGAATTTTTTGATCCCTAACATAAAAGTTTATCACAAAATTGTTTGGGCACTTAATTTCTGATTGCTCGGGGCACCAGGCCTGTGCTGTTGGGGAGTACGGACAGAACTTCATTTACGAGGACCGATTTATACGTTTCCCAAATTGTTTGTAGTCTTCATCTTAATTTGCATTTTGCCATTGATTTTAACAAATTTTGTCATCCGATAATCAATCAAGATTATATTTTAAAGGCACATTGATATATTTAAAAAATCAGTAAACCAGGGGAAAATGCATTTTAAAAATCAGTAAACCAGGGGAAAATGCAAATGTAAGCTTATCTCACCGTGACAAAGTATTAGAGGACCAATTCTTAGGTTATGCCGAAAAAGATAACAGCACAGGCTTGGAGCACCATAATCAAAGAGGATTCTAGAATAACTTTGGTGCTGGAAAACATATGAGCCCCAAAATGTTGAAATGGCCAAAATAGTTTCCATTAATTGATGTCAATGATCTCATTCTGAGTTTCATAAATCTGTGTCAAGTGAATCAAAAGGCGTCCCTTCCTCAGACACGCTTCACGCTCAAACACTCAGCTAACATTTCCGGACATGACATTTATTTAACTTTCATTAGAGTATGAACCAAGGTGTGTGCTGTATAAATATGTGCATCTTTGTTTTTACATTCCTACTCCAATGAACATAGAAAAATATATTACAGTCAAACCTTATAATTTAATCGAAATAATACTGCATTA
>JAVFBX010244690.1:0-10280 GCA_034783855.1 Mopalia kennerleyi | reverse complement strand
AAGCACAAAGTCCATAACTTTGTCTAACGGGGTAAAATACAGAAACTCGTCGATTTTTGTTTATGAGCCAAAATTAGTTAATCTCACGGTTAGGGGGCCTTTAAACATAATTTGAGCAGAAAATTCTGCATGCAGATTCAATGCCTGTAAAATTTTCTGAACTAGAATCTATTAAATTGGAATATTTTTCTGCTTTGGTATTCATATATATAAAGAAATAAGAGAGTTGCGTATTTAGTTTTTAAAAAACCATGGCGAATTGGGAAGTCACTATTTTATTTACACAATAATCTCTTTGTTTTTAAAGGATATTATACGCCATGGTTAACAAGTTGACGAATTTTAATTGTATAGTATTTTATAGTGGGAACACTTCTGTTAATTATATTATGGAGAATTTGTACTGTTCATTGCTTTGAAAAGAGCGATAGAGACAAATTCAAACTGAACGAAATATTTATCTTTCAGGCAATTACGAATTTAGTTTATGCAAACAAATGAAACAATGCATTTCTCAGAAAATATAATTCCTTCGTTTTCTTGATCATAGGGTTGTGACGTTTCGACGCTGAATGTGCTAGCTATTGAGCTGTGTTGTATATCTCATTTACCAATAATGTCGCAGAGGATCGACAATGTGACAAGACCATGCAGGTGCCCGTTGAAATCTTGTTACAGGCCTGTTGAGCGTACATATACTAAACACCTTCCACTATATGACAAACATTTAGGATTTGTGGTTTAGTAAAACAAATGCATAGGGATAATCAAACAAAGCACAAATAGCTTCAACAGTGCCTTTGTCCAAGTGCAGATTTAATTACCAATTTTAATTTATCAAGGGACATAAACAGGTTGCGATACACATACAACCAGAGACTAGTCGAGTTAAGCCCCCCTGTATGTACAGCTGTAGAAGTCAACCTAAGAGGCCATACGCATGTGAAAATACCTGCCAATATTCTTAGCCGTGACACAATAATCTAAATATGGTTGATACGGTCAGTCAGAAACATCTATCATCACATCTTCATCTCTTTCTAAGGGTCGAACAATCCGCCCTACTTCTGTACGGCCGTTATTCGTTTAAACTAGCGCAGCTTTACTATCACGTGTGCAACTTTTCAAATACCATATCAAAACTTTAAAAAATGAATTAAAAAATACCTTGTTTCAAGTAATCTATAAAGTGTTCACTGTTCATCGTCGCAATACTAAAGACTTTACAAGTTTAAAGTATTCGACTCCTTCAGCGTTGGCAAATGTTTACAATAGTTACAGCTTTATTAAACCGCGAAAGGACCCTTTAAAGTTGCCCCTTTGTACGGTTTTTTAAATGTTTTTTATTCTCAAAAGTATTTGTTGTTCTTTTGTACAGTTATTTGAAGGTTTTATTTCATAAAAATTATTACTTCTTCTGTATGGTATAGTTGAATGTAACATATACGCTCCAAAGTAGTAATGGTTCATATATATGATTATTTTTATGTTTCTTATGTTCTAAGAGTTTGTTGTTCCTATTAATCTTTTTTCGTCTTTCAGATAGGATCCAAAGTGTTTGTTGTTTTAATGTAAGCGGTTGTTTAGATGGTTCATGTGTTTTAAAGTATAAGCTGATGTTTTGTATACTTAATTACACGTTTTTCTCAAGTATTCGTTAGTGGGCTTTAACATCGTTATAACATTTCGAGTCTTCAGATCTTTTTTTTCTTACAGGTCTTTATTTAAACTTTTCAAAGGCCCCAAAGTCGAAGGAGTAGTCTTTCTGTAATCTCATATCTTTAAAATACAATAAAATGATAACAGATTTTATCAATCTGAGAAAAAAGAATCCCTGGTCTTAAATTAGCTTCCCGTTCTTGCTGCTCTTGCTTACATAACATGGAATAGCCATTACATCAGAGAGTTGAGATCAGAAAAGGCTAGCCTACTTTCCCAACTGTTCAATAAAATGATGCATAAACCAGCGAGTCCGTCATAAGTCAGTAAAATTATTCCAGGAGCAGCTCTGTTATTGGCCATTATTGACCAACCAAATGACGCCTTTGGTGTCGGGTTTTGTCAGATTTTAAATCGGCAGACAACACATTACCGGAGGTCTGTTTAGATCCGGGTTTAATGTGACCATGAGTACATAATTATCAAAATGGGGTAACTTGCCAAATAGCTAAACACTGATTTACCAGAAATTGAAAGATTGACACGCTTCATATAGTTCGTTTTGAACAAAATATCGTTTCTGTATGCTTCAACCTGTCGCATATTCTAAAAACGGACATCAGTATAAAGCGTTTTATTTAAAACAAAATATGATTCACAGATAAAGGAAAAAGTTAAAAAGAGATAGGAAATATAATGCTCGTATCGCTGTTCTTCGTGTCGTCATTTAAAATCTTCCAAGATATTTCTGACCATTTATTTTAAAACTCGCGGATAAAACGTTGGACCCCACAGATCTTTGTTGGTCTGGCTGTTGACCACCTGCATAAACCATTATCTCTCCTATAAAACAAAACAAAAACAAAGGTAGAACCATATTACGGGCAAGAAACAAACACACCATAGCAATATATGTCTTCAATTATTTATTACGGTAACTTCTTTTTAAATAAATCTTATTGAATGACTTTCGGCAAATCAAAACTAAGAAGGAGAAAATTAAACCAAAAAACCTGATAGCGTAAAAAATACAAACAATAACCCAAAAGGCAATTTACCTACCTGTTTCAATAAAGAATTGGTTAGAAGTGTCGTCCCACTGCGCCATCTGGCGTGATTCGATGACGAACTTTACAGTAACGGAAGTTTCTACAGGACTCAAAGCTAATAGCCTGTCATAACCGACGAGTTGTAGTTGTGGCATCGGGGTACTTGCGTTCATCCAAGCGATGTATACTTGGACAACCTGGAAAAGAACCTTTCAATAAGCTGGGACAGAATAGCACAATTGACAGGAGGTATTTTATAGTACATATGTAGTTTAATTGTATCATTACCGGTGTATTGGGACTGATAACATCGATAACTTTGGTATGTGATGAAGCTCATGTGACCGAGAGACACATGGAGTTTTGATAAAAAGAAGGGACAAGAGACGGACATGAGAACTGCACACCCAAGCTGTTTTGGTATTGTTTGTTTATAATAACACTTTAAAGCGACTAAATAAACACACTAATAATCTTTTGAAGAGTGCTGTTTTCCGAGTTCATGAGTTAGCGCTCATCCGTTACAGAATATAGATAATATCAAATTTTTCGCAAAGCGTCAAAGACACGCACTGTGAATTAAATAGAATAGCGAAGATTGACTGGTTTCAAATCAAGGCTACAGCTTCAAGCAATGAGATCCTTCAACCTTTGAAAGACATTGGACTTAAATCAAATCAAGGCAAATTGGTGACCAAAAGAGTACCTCGTCACTGACGACTTGTCCAGAATTGTGCAGAGTCACGGAGATAACCTGAGCCTGTCCAGCCTCCAGACTTGGACTCCCGATCGTCAGGTCTGTGTAACTAAAGGTGGAGTAAGACAAACCGTAACCGAACGGGTAGATCGGCTCTCCAGTAAAATAGCGATAGGTCCTCTCATGCATCGTGTAGTTGGTTATGGATGGAATCTGTAAGTGTGAACACAAAACATAGCGTTGACATTGCAATTTCAGCAAAACTTTATATCATGCCGGAAAAGCCAATAAACATGAGATCGCACAGATCTGATCAGAGTTATGGGTGAGTTTATAGTCATTTTGTAACCATCAATTGCCATCTAGCTTCTCAAAGCAGACTGCACCCTCTGGCTAAGGGCATGTTTGAAGAGTAGCAATACTGTCTTAACTTAGCTCTGGAGAAAAATTTACTTTCCAACATGTTGGTTGTGCTATTAACAATCGTTGCTGGAATACATCGCCGTTATATAAGTGAAATACCCACGACGTAAAACACCAATCAATTAATCAATCAATGCAGACTACAACTTTGGGCTACAGCCGTGTCATCATTTACTGAACAGGAAGTCACGTGACAAAGCTTTTCGCCACATTTACAGACAAATCTAGCTGCTCTAAAATGTGTAAATGTATAATGCGGATTAAAACAAAATGAAACAAAATTTGATTTAAGAATTATGAAATGTGTATGTGACTTCAAAATAAAAGCACTGATTCACGGGTGTACCACATCATAACATAATCCCGGTGTATTTACACAGTTGTAAATTGCCGGGTGACGACGGCACAACTTTCCGTACTTTACCGAATATCACTACAAAACACGGCCCTGGTTAATGATAAATCCGTATATACATCACATCATGAAGGTAAGACTGCGACAGTTTAAATGAAATGCTATCGAGTTATAGAATGCTACGATAAAGTTTGAATGTAGGCAAAAAATACTACAGAAATGAAAGCTTTAGTCATACTATTTGTTAGACTTTATACGATGGGACGCCGTCAGGTGAATTAAATGACCTGAAGTACGGCGTTAAACCTCAATCAAACAAACTTTTGCTCTCAGGCTACAGTACTGTGATAGTTGGACCCAAGCGACCAGTCACTATTTTGTATCTGACACTGCACCTTGGACTTTTCCGATTGCTATACATAATAACACATAAATCATATCTAGCACCAGACCGGTTTTGTAAACAGTTTTTTATGGGTTATGGTATAAATGACACTTATTTTAAAGTTTTGTCATAGTTTTTCTAATTTTTTTAATCATAGGATCTGGAATAAAGAAGTTCCATACTATATAGGCTGTTGATAAATATTGATAAAAAGAATTCCATTCGTTTAATTTGATTTATGGACTGGAAAGCATCTCTGTAACGAGTGTTTTTAAAAATAGATACCTGGTTAGCATTGTGGTACCAGGTGTAAGGTAATCTGCCAGCTGGACTTTCTTCCCCCAGAATAACCTGTAATAGAGCATTTCCGGTCTCCTGAGCGGGGAAAAAGCAAGCCAAGATGGCGGTGACCTCATTAGTCTGGTCAGCCCAAGAGACATCAAGAGGTCCGGCGTTAAACAGTAAAACCACTACAGGCGCTCCATTGGCTAGAAGGCAAAAAGAACCAACAAAGCTGCTGTATTAAATGGTTAAATAAGCACAATTGTTGACCTTAAAATACATAGTCATACTAACTTACCCTTTTCATGTCTGATTACCTCTGTAAACGTTTTATAATAAAGAAAAAAGCCAACTCTAAAAGAGATTTTGGAGAAAAAGGTTCTAGCTAACGGTGAAGATCTAAAATGCTGTCTTTCTAGGTATATTTTTTATGAATGTCGAAATAAACATAAAGCTGATTTTTGTACGTGAGTGCTTTCTGATCAAGAAGTGTCCCTGTCTGGACATTACAGTACCAACTGGGAAGTTGAAAAACAAAAAAATCGCTAGTCTTCAACAGGTATCGAGTTACATTGAAATGTTTATTACCAAATTTAACAGCATCTTGGAGGAGTTGTAGTTGTTGTCCGGGTAAATTCATGTCTGGTCTGTCATTGCCTTCAGCCTCTACTGATTGACCTTAAAGAAATTTCAACATATGCAACTTAAATGTTTAATCATGATGTTTATAATTTAAAAATGTTATACTAGTATCTACATTATCATTTTTCAAAATATTAATTCATCAAGTTCAACAAGACATTTCAAGATTTGACTTTTTTAATTGTCAGCCATTTCCTAAGAAAGCTATAAAAAACGTTCTGAAGGATAAGTTTAGTGTATGTACCTCTTACTCAAATGTTACAATGGCACCAATTATTCCCCGTGTTCTCAAGGAGTCCTATTTTACCCAGACTACTTGGGCATATATTTCAACAGAAAACAAAACTATATTAAACCCTAACGGCTTAAATATGTTAAAATATGTTTTATTTCATAGTAGTGGAACTGCCATAAATGGAATGTAACAGTTTCCTACCTGTTCCCAGACAAACAAAGACAATGGATGATCCAGTCACAGCGCTGTTGATAGTATCGCTGTTATAGTCGGTACAATGTGTGGAAGAACATCCTGGCGCCATGTCGATCGTTGACCAAAGAGATTTAAGTCCCAGATATGGAGTCACTATGAACTGTGCATCAGTGTCAGGAGCATAGTCTCCAAACAATTCACTGGGATCATTCGTCATTGGACCGACAATCTGGTGAAATACAGTGGGCAGAAAATAGTCGATACAGTTAAATTAGTAGTTTTGTTGACAGCTGGAATAATAATGAATAAAACAAAGCATGTGAATTTACTGTGGAATATACACCATACGGTTTTAAATGTTATTCAGCTCAGTTATCACCATGTCTAATATTGGTCTATCATGTTGTTCTTTACACATTAAAAGAAAACAGCCATCTAGAACGCACTGTATTTGCTGTGCTCAAACGCATTAGACTTCAGTTCCCCATAAACTAACTCAATGTACGACTCATGTGCCAGGCCATACAGAAACACCTTGATCTTTTTAACTCAGCCGTTTCCGTTGAAGATTGAGCTTCTGTGTGCTCCCGATTCCCATGAACCTATGTATTCGAAGCAGATTCTGACCTTTTAACTTTACTGTATGGTAGAAGCTGTGAACGAACAAAGGCGCATGGAAATTAAGATGGCAGGAGAACCTTGATAGCTGGTTTGCTAGAGAAAGTTTTGGACTTTATACCGACGAAAAAATTATCGAGTGCAGGTAAGGAGCTTTACAATTAAAGCTTTCGGTATAGCAACAAACGTTGATTCCGTTTGAAAAGATTTTATTTTTTTTTGTGTAGTTTGGATAAAAAATCTCAATCTGCAAGACGTTTTTTGATGACGCTGTACCGTCAGTATTGCATACATTATATAATGACGGTACCTCAGTCCTGGATCTTGATCTTTTATGTACTCTCTCAATTTGTAAGTTATGAATCATGTTATCTATATGCAATAGGCCGGTCTATAACAATCAAGATGAAGGGCTAATCTTAAAGTATCGAAAAGCATAAACAATGAAGACTAAGAGCCGCAAAGAATGTTCAAACTTACGGCTACTTTTCCATAGCTACTCGGATACTTCAGAGGTAGAAATTGGTTTGAGTTTTTTAGGAGGACGAACGATTTAACAGCAGCTTCTCTGGCCAGGGCCACGTGAGGTTCACTTTCTATGACTGTCAGATTGATATTGGAGTAAGGGTTCATTTCCGGTGGATCGAATTCGCCCAGCCTCATTCTGGTGTAGAAAAGTGGCTTCATCCTTTCTTGGATGGTATCCATTGAGAGCTTTCCGGCTTGGACAGCCTTGCCTGTTGGCGTGAACACAAACAATGAATTTTTCTCGATTAATTGGAATTTTACGGTCGGAGGAAAATATTAACTTAAAGATAATTGTTGAGTACAATGACGACATCAGGTAAATTCATATTTTTCGATTAAATAACGCCTGATGAAAAGTGGTTGATTGGTGTTTTACGCCACATTCTGCGAAAATTGAGGATATCTTTGGCATACACGTTGATAAAAAATATTGTAGAATTGATAGAGATGAAATATAAAGCTATCAAATGTATAACTTCTTTGGGTATTTTACTTTGGATAACTAGTTGGTTTAAGGTCTTGCTGGACCCCTTGGTCGATTTTCAGAACACCCGTTGTATTTAGTATCTTGTTCAGACGAATATAAATCCGTACCATATATATTTTTGGAAAACTTGAATACTCAGGATTACATATGTATGTATGTAGTGAAAATCCAATTATCATTTCTAAAAATATTTCAAAATTAGTAAATGTCAATAGAAAAAAATTGAAGTGCAATAACGATGAGACTCCATATCTTAGCTGACCGAGTAGAACAGTCCTTAAACTAGTAAACGGTGCCTCATTTTTTTTTTTACATTTTTGATTATAATGATTCTAATGGATTTTTTTGTCTATCCCACCTTGGAAAGTCTTATAAAAATATAAAATACATCTTTCAGAAAACATTATAAAAAATATAGGACGAACTTATAAAAAATGGGGCACCATTTACTAGATCTCATTGTGCTGTTTACAATGGTACGAATAAGAAGTTTTAAACATGAATAGTTTTCTAGAAATACGCCTTGGAAAATGTAGAGTCTGCTTAAAATTGAAGAGCCAGAAATAAGCATTAAAGTTTTGCGAATTGAATATATGATCATGGAAAAACTAAATTATAGGCTCCAATTTAACTGTTTGTAATAAGAATTTCGAATTATTTTTTTCACCAACATATAGTTTGAATACTTAACCTTTAATCCAAGTGCTGAAAAAAAATGGGATTATTTTGAGTCCAGCAAGACCGTAATAACACAAATAACAGAAGTTGACGGAAAAAACTATCGATTTTTTACCCATATCAAGGAAGAAGTCATTTGATTCGTGTCCCGAAAGTTCTAAGTTACAGCCAGCATTAACACAAGCCGCCACTGTGTCCACACTGTTATTCAGGTAATGGTGAGCATAGACAATGTTCTCAATGGCCCCCTCATCACTGACAACATATCCTGTAAAACCCCATTCACCACGAAGAACGTCCGTCAACAGTGCCTTGTTGGCGCATGCTGGCACACCATTGATTCTTAAACACAAAATATTAAAGATTTAGTTGTATGAAAGAATTTGTCAAATTCGGTATAATATATCAAATTATAAACGATTAATCAGCATTTCATATAACAGGTTTTGCCATTAGATTTCCGCTCATGTTATGTAAGTTCAACCATTGTGTATTAACGGGACAAACACATATCGCCATGATAACATGTAGATTGCTAATGTATAGCTTATGTATGAGTTACCAAAGACAGGACTATCTTTCTAAAGTGTGAGGACAATTGGGACGAGATAGGAAAAACAATCATTTTCTGCAAATGTTTCGGTTTACTATCGATTCAATATCATATACTTTTTTCTAAAAGAACTGTGATTTTCCCAAACCATTCAGCTTAAGGATCACACAGACTAAGTTTAAGTTTCGAGGGACCAACCTGTTATAACTACACATAACGCTGTATGTTCCAGCTTCAACACACATTCTGAAGGCCGGAAGGAACGTCAGTCGCCAGTCTCTGGTGCTTACCTGGAAAAAACAACGATAGGGTAAAGCATGAACTTTCAGTTGCAAGAATATACTGACAGAAGTGCAGAAAGTTTGGTTCTTGGTAAAAATTATAACTTTTATTCACAGAAATTATTGACAGGATAAATAAAATATTAATCTTAGTTTAATGGTAGGTGTTTTTACACATACTGTATTAAACTACCCATAATGTAATCCTAACTAAAACTCTAGATGTTTTGGAGTTACAGCCCATATAATAATAAACTACCCATAATCTAATCACAGCTAAAACTGTAGATGTTTTGTAACAACCCTTTTTGTAATAACACACCAATTATATTAACAACTAACCCTCTAGATGTATTGTAGTAACCCCCCATACTGTTATAAACTACCCATAATGTAATAAAAACTAAAACTCTGTGTAAATCAGTGACAGCCCAAATGGTAATAAGCTACCCATAACGTAATAGAAACTAAAACTCTAGGTGTATTGGAGTAACAGCCCATATTGTAATAAAGTACCTATATTGTAACCACAACTAAAACTCTAGGCGTATTGTAGTAACAGCCCACACTGTAAAAAACTACCTGTAATGTGGTCTCAACTAAAACTCTAGATTCATTGCCAAAGCTCTTATAAATACAGTTATAAGCTTTTATTGATATTGCATACACACTATTTGTCACAACCTTTGCATCAAATGAGAATCTCGATACTGGGATTGTATCTGGACCTCCATGAACGTCAAAATGTTTACAGCCAGCATTTGCTCTGACGTAACGTGGATGGTTCCCCTGGAGTCCTGCCACAAAATGTTGAGCATACAGGCCGTTCATAAACGGGTCTTCACCATACGTCTCCTGCAAAGAGATGAAAACCCTGTCATTTTCATTACAATCCATGATTTGATACGAGTTATTGAACTTCGCAAATAATCTGTTTCGCCGCTTGGCGCACACACACAAGTATCATAAATATGTCAGAAGGGATGTTCAATTCAAGTAAGTGTTTAAGTAATTTTCTGTAACCTAGTTGGTTGGTAAGTCACTTGCATAAACTTAACAAGATTAATTATTAAAGATTTGATGATATCAGTTTTGTATCGAAAAAAGAAATTACTATTATATTTCATAGTAATATATTATACCAGAAGTCCATTAACTAGAAGTGTGAAACGCCGTATTCAGTAGGGTAGACGGCATTGTCTCCCTCGCTCAT
>JAVFBX010244679.1:0-10280 GCA_034783855.1 Mopalia kennerleyi | reverse complement strand
AAACAAGAAGTGGTTATCCAGAAATTGTATAATTATGTTACCCCACTTCTAAATGTCGTTCAAAACTTATACCATACATCCATCTAAAAGCCATTCTATCCAGAGTTTTAAGATGTAAATGTACAGTTTCACTGCTGCTTTCAGCAAGATTTTGTATCCATTTAATGTCACAGTGACTATTTTGTTCTGCATTAGGAAGCAGCAAGAATTGAAGTCACATATAATCAGGCCTGTGCTGTAATGTTATCCGGCATAACCTCATAATCGGTTCTCTAAAATTTTGTGAGATAACCTAACATTTGCATTTTGCCCTGGTGTGCTGATTTTTTAAATACATAAGTGTGCTTTGGTGAAAAATAAAGCAAAATTGCTTTAAAACAACTTCATTGATTATCAGATGACAAAATTTGTCAAAATCAGTAGCAAAATGCAAATTTAGTCGAAGACTGCAAACAATTTGGGAAACCTATAAATAGGTCCTCAAATAAAGTTTGCATAACCATAGGGAAACTCTATTCTGACCGTTCTCCCCAACAGCACAGGCCTGATAATACATCTTGAGCAAGGGTGGGCACACTCAAAGTGTTAACTACATGTATCAGTAGTCCTTGAGAGGTATGTATGAACAAATGATAATCTCAGGCCTTATTTCAGTATATTCAAATGTTATCATTTCTAGTGATGCTGGGTTCATTCCCACTCAGACCTCCACTTTACACAAGCCATGCCACGGAGTGCAATACACCAGTCCCCAACCAAGCCATGTCACTGAGTGCAGTACACCAGTCCCCAACCAAGCCATGTCACTGAGTGCAATACACCAGTCCCCAACCAAGCCATGTCACTGAGTGCAATACACCAGTCCCCAAGCAAGGAAAACAATTCACATCTATCTTAAATCCTGTTTTTTTTAGTACAAAAGGCCAAAGAAATAAACAAAAACTTTGGGAAACAAAAAATAGTTTTGCAATGCATCATCAGATGTATACAAACTTTCTGACCAAGCCATTCAAGTTTGGTGTTTAGCTCTGTGCTGAAGGGCATTTCCTTTTAATGAAGGCGATGAACATCCAGTCAGGGAACCGCAACAAAACCAGCTACTTTATCCATATTGTCCTTAAGCAAAGGGGGCCTTTTATTTATACAGGATAGATTGTGTGAGCACAAACATGTAGATTGGGGGAGATGCGTAGTATTAGCCAGAAATCAAGAAGAGGGTGTCTCAAATCACGATTTATACATAAACAGGGTGACTCATTCCACTGTTTCCCTATCTTTCCCATGTTAAATTTGACTGAAACAGGGTGTCTCAAATGGCTACTTAGGTGTCTCAAAGACACCCCTCTGGCTAACACTATGGGGAGATGTTGGCCAGGAGAGGGAGCACATCCGAACTAGAATCTCCCAAAACAAAACAAAGTCATACTGCTTTTTAAACTCCAAGAATAACTGATGCCCTCAGTTGTATTTCACAAATCCACAGTAGCTTTAAGTTTGAAGCGTTTTCTGACCCGGTCACTAGCGTTCACTTGGAACTGGTTCCCATACAGCTTAAACAAGTGACCCGAGACATCAAATGTAAACACAGAATTGGCCTTGGGAATATCTGAAAACAGAAAATAAGAATTGTGAAAGAATGTTTTTACTGTAGCTCATTGATGGACTTCATCAAATCTATTTACTTCGATGTTCAATGCCAATTAAATCAAAAGAGTTGGTGTTTGGGTTTGGACTATTGCAACAAACCAACCCTATGTTACATTTACTTCATTGCTCAAAAAAAGTATTATTTGCAATCAACTATTGGTTCGTTTGATTGGGGTTTAATGTCCTACTCGAGGGTATTTCACTTATATGATAACAGAGTGTCCACTACATTTTTACACACTGTTCCTTGCCTAATTACGATGAAAAACTGAAGAAAAAAACCTCGTAAAAATCACCCCCGCAATTGCTGAAGCCACATTGTGTGACTCACTAATATACCTGAAGGTCGAGATACAGACTTGATCCTGTGGAAGGTCCTGTAAGCACAAATGCTTTACAGCTGGGAAGTCACTTGGTAGAGCTCTACTCTAAGCTATAGTTAACCAAAATTCCAGATTCTTAAAAGTGTGTTAATGGGAGTCAAAATAAAACGGAAAAAAAACATAGAATTAAGAGTAATGAATTTTTTTTTATCATCTTTAAAAAGAAACGCATTTGATCTGCAGCTATACAACATCATTTCATAGTCCGGGTATTTTTAAACAGTTGTATTCTGAGGAGACATCTGTACAATTTTTGCCATATACAGTATTATAGAGGTAAGACGGGAACTGTTTTAATCAAATAAAGATGGTCACAAGAGATCAGCTCTGAGAGCACCCACAGCCCTTTCCTACTCCATGCCAGACTACATGTTATGTGTTTGCATTTCTCGGAAACTACTTCAGGACCTATAGATTGGATTGGATCTACTTTTGACAATCTGCAAATTACATAAGCCTACCTACTGCCATGGAGGATACAAAAATATTGACATGTGGATGTTTTAAACAATTGTCTCCAAAGCAAATCGCAGGTGGATGGAGGGAGCTTTCTGATGCCCTAGTGCTGTAGTGCATTTAGAGCTGAATCGGCAACAGGTAGTTGATAAGTTTGTGGAGTCTTGTTACATCCAGTAATATGCTGTGATTGTCTTGTATCTTGACTTCATTTGTTGCCAATAGCGTGGTTTCCTTCACTCATTGGGCTGGAATGCCACCTTGTGAAGAAAAATACCTTAAGCATGGCCTAACAGTCCCACCCAGACAATCAGTCCAAAGCAAACTGATTGCAAAACTAAGATATCTGTTTCCTATTGAGGAGACGAAAGTATTGGTTTATATAAACCTACACACTCCAATGGTACAGTGGCCTGTAATGTACCCATTAGAGCTGTTTACTTCTTCTGGACCCCATATCCCCCTTATATAGGATTTCCTACTTTACTTACATATTTGTCATCACAGCTTTTTTCTTGGTGAATTTGTGCTTAACTTCCATGTTTATTAGGATACAGACAGATACTTCATTTTAGTTTCTTTTTACCACACTGTACCTTTTAATTTGTTTGCCTTGGTGACCATTCTGAACATATTTCTGGTCTCCTGTACCACGATACCAGATGTTCCTACATAGGAGGGGCACTTAGAGCGCTGGACTCTCAGTATACTCCCATGGTAATCAGCCTTAAGCAGCTTGGCCGTCACTTGAGGCATGGAGCGATCCGTTACACTGGCAAATGGAAAGCATTGTGTTAAAATAACAAACAAATGTTATGGGCTTGATGGACTGATTAGGGTTTAACATCCTGCTTAAGGGCAATTCATTTAAATAAATTGTTTGCTACTGTTTAACACCGTACTTAAGTTTATTTCACTCACATGACAGCGAGCCAGCCTAATTGGTGAAGGAAACCACCACAGGATGAATACAGGACAGTCACAGGACAATACAAAGACATCACAAACATATCGGCTTCCTGTTTAGCTCAGAAAACACCAGGGCAACAGGAAGCTCCCTCCAACCACCTGCCATTTGAATAGCAGATATAATCCTACAAGTCACATAAACTAATATCACAACCACAAAATGTGTTTTATTGGAAACATCATAACCCTTCATTCAGAACGGAAGGGAGTATAACTATACAAACATACTGCTCAGTCTCTATTTGATTAAATTTTAAATTGTTTTATTTTTGAAAAGTCAAGAGTGAGTTAGAAAGCACACTCGCTAAACACTATGCCACGCCCCCGGGCCATGCTAGCCAGATTGGAGCTTTAATATTATCCACAATGAAAACAATAGATAATCTAATAATTGATAGTGAAAAGATCTTGTTATTTCAAGGGTAAATTGCAATCTACTTAAGTCAGGGGCTTAGGCAGACACCCGTCCAAGTGGACACCCTGCAGCGAGCAATTGCCTCATTTGGACACCCTGTTTTAAGAGACTTTAACATGCAGAAGATAGGAAACTGTCAAAATTGGACATCCAGTTATTTTGAAAAGTGAAGCAAAATGACCATTTTGGACACCCTACTTTCAATTTCTCGCTAAGCCCCTGACTTAAGTGGTCATTGATGAAGACAAAGGTCAAAGGGGGAACTTCAGTCATCCGCACTTTTTTGCCCTTAACTAAGATTTGCTTGTTTGTTTTATTACAGATTTAATATCATTAGTCTAAGGTTATTACTAAAATACAGACCAAAACAGGTTATACCATGCTGCTAGCCCACACCACATTGAGGTAAAAAAATAATTTTTTTATCTGCACCCAAAGATACTTACCTGTGATATCCAATTAAGTCTTTAATATAGTCCATCCAAAGAGAATGCATAGGTTCGAAATCAGCATAACTACAAATAAAGGCATTTTTATAAATAAAAAAACTAAATATTATCTTTAAAAAACGGTAAATAAAACCCTTTAGTACAGCCAGCTAGTACAAAATCATGGGTCATCATGGACCATTACTAAACATAGAACCTAAGCCAGGTAGTACAAAATCATTGACCATCACTATACTTTGGTCTCAAGGACATCCAGAACTGAAATAGCCTATTTCACTTAAGGGCAGCTTGATTTAATATAGTACAATCGTAGTGTAACTCAGAACACTCAGTCAGATCTCAATATTCAGCAATGTATTTAAATACGACCAAAACCCACTGTAAAATCGCGTGCCTTCTCCTTTAAATATTAGTTTGAGTAAAAGCCAATTTATGAAGGTATACATTAAAACAATGTGGTTGTGGTTGGTATTCAAACTAAAAACTCATTATATGGCTTAGATAATTTTATAAATTATATAATAAAAATAATATGTTTTGGTTAAAAATGGCTGTGGCTTCCCTTCAGGAGAGAATGGGGTTGGTCAGAAGGTAATCAGGAAGATTAATATGTAACCTCATGACAAGATGACACCACCTGCTACAAGAGTCACAATTTTATCGTTATTGTCACGATCAACCCAACTGGGAGGGTGGGCTGGATCATTTCATCATTATATAAACATTTGTTTGTTTGTTTGTTTGATTGATTGGGGTTTAACGTTGTGCTCAAGGGTATTTGATTTATATGACGATGGATGGTCCAGTTTATACTGTTCCTTGCCCTATTATGGTGGAAAACCGAGAGGAAACCTTGTAAAAACCACCCCCGCAATTGCCAGAGCCACATTTTGTGACTCACTCATATATCTGAGGGTCGACAGACGGAACTGATCCCATGAACGGTACATCAAATGATCGAAGTAGGCGTAAGAAAGCGCCCTCGCTAAGAGGTCATGGCCGTGGGCAAATTATCTAAAAAAATCCCAGCCATTTAACCTGTCAAATGTCTGATAAAGCACCACTATTCATTTACTTATATACATCTTTCTTGTTCAGCTTGAAGAGATTTAGGTTTCGTTTTTCTCTCACGGTTAACTTTTTACGTTTTGCTGGATGTTTGTCAAATCTTTGTTTGACCTTCAGTTTGAAACTGTCCAATTGCTGTACTTTGAATTTCAATTTGTTCACCTCCGCTTCATGTTTGCCAGAAGAGCCAGGGAGAACTCTTTTCAGAAAAGATTCAACAAAGTCAACTTGGTTGTTTGAAATCTGAAAGCATACAAAGCATAAACCACAATGTGAAATTCTTAAACCTGGTAAGTTTAAAAATTAAATTTTTGTTTTAATATGACATATATATGACTAAGTAAACTTTCTATATATATTTAATATTTAATCAAATGAGTGGATATTATGGATGGACATCTAGAAAATGGCTTTATTTTTAATGCATAAAATAGAATTGTCTGGCAACTTTCTGAAGCTGTAGGACATGTCCAGCTGTTAATTTCACCGACATACATGTAACCTATTGCTCAGCTACTTGCGAAGAATATTTAAATATACAGTGTAATTATGCTTTAATGAGACATGATTCACCACGCAACAGTTATAATTGGCACCGATCCTTGTTTAACAATTTTAATCAAACAAAATACACACATCAAGCTTTTATAACCAGTCAATGCATTCAAAAATAGAGCTGAACATAATGGCGCATTTGATTGGCTGTGGAGCAGGATCCAGCCAATCAGGTCACAGCTAACACAGCCCTTGCTATATTATTTCACACTGTTTATTGACCTCTGCTACAGTTTTATTTTATTTGAAAACAATTGTCTTTTTATAATTTCTGCCATAAGTGAAGCAAAAAAGGGTTCATACTTAAATAAACGTAGATTATGGTCAATCTAATATTATAGTTGGAACAGTTTCACGTTGTCAAGCTGGAACAGTTTCATGTTGTCAAGATGGAACAGTTTCATGTTGTCAAGCTGGAACAGTTGAAACAGTTTCATGTTGTCAAGATGGAACAGTTTCATGTAGTCAGGATGGAGTATTTTCATGTTGCCAAGCTGGAGCAGATGAAACAGTTTCATGTTGCCAAGCTGGACCAGTTTCATGTTGCCAAGCTGGAACAGTTTCATGTCTTCAAGCAGGAACAGTTTCATGTTGTCAAGGTGGAACAGTTTTGTGTTGTCAAGGTGGAACAGTTTGGTCTTGTCAAGATGGAACAGTTTTGTGGAGCTGAGTATTTTCACGTTGTCAAGCTGGGGTAGCTGAAACAGTTTCATTTTGTTAAGATGGAGCAGTTTCAATTTTGTCAAGCTGGAGCAGTTTCATGTTATAAAGGAGGTTTCATGTAGTAAAAGTGGAATGTTTTATGGAAAATTTTCATGAAATTTTACAGAACAAAAGCAAAGATCTATGGGTCAAATTTTGATATAAAGTTTCATGAAAGTGTGTCGATATCAAAATAGTGACCTAAAAATTATGGTCAACTTGAACACATGATCTCATACCGTAAGGCCAGAGTCTTTTGCTTCACCTTGAAGACTAGTTGGCAGTGGCTTGTAAAGACCTATATCCCCTGTGATAAAAAACAAAACAAAACAAAATCAAGCTTTTGATGAAGTAACAAATCCATATGCGCATTTGATTTACAAAATGTATTTATTGAGTATCCTATTTTAATAAGAGTGGATTACTTCTTTGATTGGGGTTTAGTGTCATGTTTAAGGTTATTTCACTCATGTGAGGGTGCGCAGGCAGACTGGGTGAAGGTTATCTCCCCTAATGCCTCTCTGAATACAAGGAAAGACAAGACGTACATTACGGATACTGACATGGCAAAAACTTTGGCTTCATGTTACCCAGGGCATGTTCATACCTTCTCTCTTAATACTTTTCAACTAGCGACCAAACAAAACATTGCGTCGTGTGCCGAAACATGCATGGCTAGGATTTTTTTTGTAGAATGCTAAGTGACAGGCTCTTGTAGATCTAATTGACATCTTACTTTCCGCATTTTCTTTTGACCATGTTATATGTCAGATATCAATTCAGGCTTGCCGTAATGGCGTTGATAACGGACATATAACATGGCCAAAAGAAAAAGGGGAAAGTAAGACGTCGTTTAGGTCTACGTCCTATCCTTCGATTCAATTTACGTAACGGGTTTTTGCGCAAAACACTTTGCGCATTGTTAAAAACTACGGAACGAATTTACTCACTTTAATCTGCCAGGCTGTGAAGTCAATGTGTTTAGCAATCAATTTTTTTCCCCAACATAGTATTTTTCGGTATATTACACAGCGTTTGAGAGTGTTTTTGTCAGAAAATCTTCAACAGTCAGGCTCATAGCTACTGAGTATGAACGCTTCTAATCGTGTAATCGACCTGCAGTGACATCTCCTGCGGAGTAAAGCATTGTAGGAGTCGAGAGCATGCTGGGAATATGGCGGCGTGACAACATGTAATCGGAGCGTGTTGTTCCACCTTTTTAAACGCGCTACTACGGTAGTCTATTAAGGCTACAATTTACATACAAATGAACCACAGAGTTCAGCTTAAAAAACATTATTGGACAGCAGTTTATTGAACACATAAAAGTTGGTTATTGTAAAAATTTAAAATTACACAGTCAGGAGAGCTCAAACTCTGTAAGCTTATCTCTAGATAAGGCTACATGTCATGATAGACGATCTGAGATACAGAACTCTGCATCTGCAGCCGATAGTTGAAGCGGGTGGAATTTACCGAAAATTACAATGTTGCCATTGTTGGAGATAGAAATTGATTGCTATCGTATAGAAATTGATTGCTAAACACGTTGACTTCACAGCCTGGCAGTTTAAAATGAGTAAATCCGTAAAATTGTTCTCTACTTTTGCTTGAACGGTGCGCAAAGGGGTTTGCGCAAAATCCGTTACGTAAATTGAATCGAAGGATAGGGCGTCGAAGTACTGTCAATGTCCAAATGATAAATGTCAAACGTCGTCGGCCTATTTAATAGGACTATACTAGGATTATATTACTAGTGTTCGAGGAGCAGCTTTGTGTTTAAACAGAATATTTTAAATCTAATCTACCTTCCATTTTCAGAGTTCTCCCGAAACTATGATAAGTAGCAGAAGACTGGCATGTGCACGCCTGTCTAAGAACTTTCACAAGTAGCTCGCCACCGCGCCATGTGTTTGAAACTCTTTTACACTGAAGGCGAGTATAGTAGTTCAATATGGCGCTGCCCTGTTTGTTTGGTCTGGTCTCTTCAACTTCAAAACACTTGCTGTGTAAGAACCAAGAGTTAATAAGTCTGTATTTAAAGTTGAGTAAAAACTTGTGAGCTTGAACCAAACGATTCTTCCGTTTGATTACATTTAAAAGCATAGGATGATCTTGTAATGCTCTCATATTTATTTTGACAATAAAGGGGAAGTAATTCTGTTAAGTAAATAACCAGACAAGGACGGGTACCATCTCCTTATATACGTAGAGACTTGTATATAGCTGGTAGACGCTCGTTAAGTCAACTCAAGCCAAATACTTTTATTTAAACAGGATAGATCTTTCAGCGTTACACTGATTTCCAAAGAGTCCTGTTAGACATAGAACAGTTACAGCTTATCTGTATAGAAAGGACAATATGGGAAAGGCCTATTCTCAAAATCAGAAAATAAAGCAAATTAAACAAAAGTTACTAGGCCTACTCCTCTTTACATGATCATCCCATGTCATTTTGTAGAACTACCCATCTGTTCTAGAAGTGCTTTTTTGTGATGGCTTACCTGGCTAGTTCCGAGATAACTGACAATTTATACACTCCACGTAGCTACATGTATGGTCAGTCACGTTACGAGTATGTACAAATGCTTACTCATCAGTCTATTTACAGCTCCTGCTTCCTCGAAATCACATTTATTTCCAAAATATGATTGAGAACTACATTAAACCCCATTCAAACAAACAAACCTCCAAAATATGAGCAAAAAATTAATCCATGACATATTTAGTTTGCATCATGCTCAAAATTTTGACAACAAAGCAGGATGAAAACACTCCTGTCTGACATACTCGACAAAACTGCAGGCATCTTTCACCACTTCAATTTGAAGTAGACATACCCGAAAATTCAGTACCTCACGCAAAAGAACTTGATGACAAGGCCCATAAACTATCTGCATCTCATCACCCAGACAGGTGTGTTTGTTGACGAAACACGTCATTGATTTAATGTCATCAACATACTTTCCTGTGATGTAATTAAACAAACCAACCAACTCCAAACTCTCCCTGGCCCACCCTACCCCACCAACCCCTAGTTTATTACACATAGCCAATGATGAATTATATTCACACGTTAGTACAATTCTTCCCATTTCAGTGAGATCAGCATCATTACGATTTTTGCAGACTTCAAACTTGCTGCGCGGTCAAGACGGGAATGACAGCTTTGACGAAAGTATGCTCAAGTATTTAGTTTGTCCCTTGTCCAAGAAACAACTGAGGTTAGTATTGCATAGGAGCTGTTTATTTGGAGGATTTTGGAGTTACTTCATTCTGCCATTGGTCATCATCATGCCAGATAGGTTAAATACCTTAAGGCAATAAATACATGTAGAATGTACTATCCAAATAAGGAAAACAAGATGCTTCCTTGACCAGGCCTATCACTCGCACTCATGCTGTCCTAATAGACTTAAATGAAAATAAGGAGAATGGGCTTACTCACCTGTGTTATTAATTTTTTATACACCCGATGAAAACTGGTCAAATTATGGTATGAACAGTGTTCATCCATCTGAATAGCTCAAGCTGTGTTCAGAGCAGAACTCAAACTCTATAAAGCCTGCCGCACACGAGAGAACTTTGCTGCGCAAAGCTCCACGTGTGGAAGATGGCGCAGCACATTTCCCTCGT
>JAVFBX010244668.1:0-10280 GCA_034783855.1 Mopalia kennerleyi | reverse complement strand
CATATAACAACTCCAGATTAAGATTTCTGTAGAAATTTGTGTCTGAGTTTATCTAGAACATGAGAGGATTATTTTTTATCGACAACCCGGTAACTGTGATAACTTTTTAACAAGATGAAACCACATAGAGTAGAGATATAAGTGTCGGGTTGCATAAATACAATCTGTTATTTTTAGTGTTAAAGGTTATGATCGATGATTACATAATGGCTTTTGTCGACAGAAGACTATATGTATTTACACTGTTCGTTCATTGTCAATATTATAAATCCGATGAATGCACGCTCAGTGATCGCGTCTGTAATTGAGACTTACTGTCGAAACAAATAGAAGAGAAAGTCAACGTTTTTACAAGGATGTTTTTATGGGCATTTTACAAACACAGAGTAATGCAAAATACACAAACCACGTCAAAAAAGCTACATATACCTGTATTTGTTTGTCGAATTTTAAATCGCAGCAAATAATCGTTTTTCCTAACTCTATTTGTAATATGGACTGTTAATGTCCAAAATGCTGTCCCGAGCAGTCATTCTATTGGCTCAACTGATATCGGTCGTCAGAAGTTTTTGTGGAAGAGACAGCGAAGGATGCTGTAGTCACTTCTAGAATCTATATTGTTGAATGAGTCTATAGGTAGGAAAGTATCAGAAGAGTTAGTCTAGATTTGTATTCTACTCTCAAGTTCATCGTAAGTTATACCTCTTTGACAAAGAAGCGTATTCAGCGAACACATCAACACAAGGGTTTCAAATAATTCACTGTAAATTCACCGCTGGATCAACTACAGGACCAACCCATCAAAAAACCGTCAGGAATCTGACAGTTTATATTTATTGAGGATTATACTATTGCGTTCCAATGTTTATAATTCCAGAGATTTATAGTAATGAGAGAATGATACCAAATATTTTGTAAAAAAGGCCACGAGAAAACAATTTTCTATTATTATATTAGTCACCTTTTTTCACGTTGGTGTAATTTTGTTCACCCACCTTCACTCAACGTGTGCTAAATGAATTACTCTTTCAAAACAACAAAAAGTGTGTTAAGTAAACACCAGGCAATGTAACCGTGTGTAAAGTAAACACCAGGCAATGTAACCGTGTGTAAAGTAAACACCAGGCAATGTAACCGTGTGTAAAGTAAACAGCTGACAATGTAACCGTGTGTAAAGTAAACAGCTGACAATGTAACCGTGTGTAAAGTAAACACCAGGCAATGTAACTGTGTGTAAAATAAACAGCTGGCAATGTAACCGTGTGTAAAGTAAACACCAGGCAATGTAACCGTGTGTAAAGTAAACACCAGGCAATGTAACTGTGTGTAAAGTAAACAACTGACATATAATCGTGTGTTAAGTAAACACCAGGCAAGGTAACCGTGTGTAAAGTAAAGATCGTTAGGTTAGCACCTTCCCATTAAACATGTTAAAGTATATTTCAATCTTTAACATTGGATCAAAATGTGTATGGTATCACGTGTGACTTGAGGTTACTTTAATGTATTGCATATTGTATTTAAACAATTAAAGTATAAACAATGCATCTGGCGAAACCATAGTGCTTTCAAACAAATATAGTAAGACACTAAAAATTGTGATGTATGCACAATAGTATATAACATATCAATGTTAAAAATGTATAGTCCACGAAATATATCAATATCTACATAAAATTACTTTTCAGTGTAAATAAAGAGTCAATCTTCTGAGATCACGATATATAAAAACGACGTCGTAAAAGTTCATGTTTCCTTCGGTTTTCTTTTAAAAGTTCAGCATGCTTATTACATCACACTCAATAGTCAATACAGTACGTCTGAACGTTAACAACAATCCGTTCGAGATAAGAGTGATAGAATCGAGAGGGTCGACACAAATCTGATCATGTATCAGGAGACTGTAATCCTCTACTTCAATCGTGAATTTATGGTAGTGGTAACACAATACTGGTCCAACCGAGATTTCACTAGATTCCATCAAGTGTTTGCTTACAAATAGTATAAATAAAATGTCAGTATACCACTAGACCAATGTATATGGACTTCTTTCAAAAACACCATAATGACTGTGACTGTATCCCCACGCAGAGTACTATTCGGATTGTTCATCTACATCAATTGATATAAAGGTACAGTCTGAGGATTTCGAAATGTTAAAGCCAAAATTCAGTGACGGATTCAAACAATTCCTTGGACAAAAGTTCAGTCCCGGTGTTTCACTGTAACAGCAGCTCGTACAATGCTTTAAACGACTGCTGGTGACGCAAATTCAACAAAGAACTACCAAGGGATTCTTATAAACAGAAGCCTTTATTCGTGATTGCTCCGTGAAACTACAACGAAATAAAATGTACAATGTTACCGAAAGGTGACGAATACTGAACCACGCACCAACTATAAAGTATCTTTTATCCTTTTCAAAGTCAACAATTAAATACGCTAGAAGTTCGACACATTTAAACAAATCGAAACATTAAGACAAAATGCACACTACATACCACCTTGGGTCCTTTATCAATCTTATTTGCGACTATGTCCAAGATCCAAATCCAAGCTAAACTTAGTAGAATTCAAGGTACACAAAGGAAGCGAAAGAGTTCAGATAAGGGCGATAACTCAAATAAAGCAAAACCCGAGGTCAGCACTCACACTTGCTCACCAAGTATTTCGCAGTCTTCCAAGGACAAACAGTCGTCAATGAACAGAATTTGTCCCTGGCTGTACTGCCGAAACGTCTCATTCTCTTCATGGTGGACAACACAACATTCGAAGGTAATAGCAAAAACTCCTTTCAATTTCAACACATGGACTTGAACAAGGACCAGGCGCTCCACTTGCCAAATTCCCTCACAACCCCACATACCACGCTTCGACGACAACTTGTACGTGCGGTCGTACTTCAACTTGTTCACAGGTGTGGGGAGCCTACCGAGACGACGGGAAAGACATCTCCCGCCACGAGTTTCAATGCGGCTACACCTTGTTCTGTTTCGACCTGTCCGCCAACTTACACAGGGACGCAAAGTTTATCCCCATTCAGAAAGGCGATCTCCGCCTGGAGATGAAGTTCCGGACGATCAAGACGATCACACTTCCCTAGAGGATCAACATGATTTGTTACGCGGATTTCGACAACTGACTGTGGTGAATCGTAAGCGACAGATTATTTTGTGGCTTTCAGACCTAAACCACATCAAAGACAAGGACGAGAAAAAGACCCCACGATGAACACCAGGGTTTGGATCTTAGACCTCAATTGAATTTTGTTAAAACAAAAAAATGTTTGTTTGTTTGTTTGATTGATTGGGGTTTAACGTCGTACTCAAGGGTATTTCACTTATATGACGACGTGCCAGCATAATGGGTGAAGGAAACTACCCTCGACATCACTGGCAACAAACGAAGACAAAACGGGACAAATACAGGACGCAATACAGACACCACAAACAGATCGGCTTCCTGTCCCCCCACCCCCCTTAGATCTATGAGCACCAGGGCAACATGAAGCTCCCTCCTGCCACGCGCAAAACAAAAAATGGATTCAAGTGTGGTTGTTTTTTAAAATAAAAATAAAAATGGGCATTCATCAAAAACGTTGTGTGTTCGAGTTTGTGTCTTGTTAAAACTATACTTGAACGGTGTGTTTGTGTGTGTTGGTGGGTGGTTGGGTGTGGGGTCTAGTACTAGATTGTCATTACATGACAAAAAGCCCCTTATGTAAGACTTCAAAAGAACCGTTGGACGTGGTGGTAAAGAGGAATGAATAAGACGGTCGCTGGTGGTGGTGGTAGAATGTCGCTGGTGGGTGGTACAATGACGCTGATGGTGGTGGTCGTAGAAGGTCTCATGCCACAGATGGTACCCAATGAACTCATCTGGGAGTGCAGCACGTAGCGGTTCATCTCAATGGTTATGTTGGTACGGCTCACACCTTTGCAGGAGAAGTTATTACCCCCGGCACCAGAGCAATAGAAGGTCTGCTCTCCACTCCATTCTCCCTTGAACAGCCATGGCGTTCGCTTGTCGAAGTATTCGTGGTCACACCGTGGTAGCCATTGGTCGCGCTTAGCTCCGTACGTTTGACGCTGTTCCAGTTTGACAAGGAATTCCTAAACGGTGTGTGCTATCGCTATGTAGGCCGCTATACGGCAACATGTTCACCGTGTCAACGGCGAGGGCGTCCTGGGTCGATTCATACAAACCATCTGCATCGACCAGACGCCGCAGGATCAGGCTGTAGCAAGGTTTATTCCAAACGCTTTCCGCTTCCTTAACCCAAATGCAACTGATTACATATGGACATCCCCAGCGGTATCATCTTCGTTCCGTTTGGATAGAGTGTATTTTAGTCGAGGTCTCAGGGGAAGTCTGGTGAACGTCCGCCATGAATCTTTCTCTCTTTCCGATCACATGATGTTTATGGCAAGGAGACCTACGTTTGTTTCGGTAGGCGAGTTATGGAAGTTTGTTAAGGATGGTCTGAAAAGGTTGGCCATCTCTTTTGGAAGGGTTACAGCTCGACGTAAGCGCCGTGAAAGGCGTAAGCTGGACAAATCGTTCGCCTCAGTCCAAACTAGGGTTGTTCCGGTCGAAACGCGCCATACAGAGCTCCCCAAAGACAATGAGCGGAAAAGTTATGAAGCTGCAGGAATTAGAGCTAGGGTAAGGTGGGACATGTAGGGAGAACAGCTGACCCGGTATTTCTGCTCTTTGGAAAAGGCACGGGGCATGTAAAATCTAATGCGTGGGATAACGTTGGGTAACAACGTTTCCGAGACATCCATGAAAGGCATGCTCGAAGCAGCAAGAGAGATTTACCAAAATTTGTTTTCCCCACAAGGCGTCGATCAATCTTGTTTGGCAGAGTGGTTGGGTACTCTAACTAACCCTTTGTCTGCAGATGATGCAAATTTATGCGATGCTCCACTCACAGACCATGAGCTGTTTTTGGCAGCCAAATCTATTACCCTAAATAGGCCTCTAGGTATTGATGGTCTACCAGTAGAAGTTTAGGCCTACATATCTTTTTGGGAGATCCAATACTTCTTGAGGTGGCAATGGAACCAGTTAAACCGGCTCTAACCCGAGGTCAACCACTGCGCGCACAACACACTATCAGTTATTTTAAATAAATAACAAAATAAAGAAAAAACACACAGTAGCCTGAATGGTGAAGTACGTTTCATGAACCAATACTGGATAGGTTGGTTATATATAGCCTTATGGCAGGTAGTCTAGAAAAACAATTTAACAAAAAGACAGAAACCTGGTTATGTACGTTTTCATGAATAGATCGGTTGATGTAGTATGGAACTTTTACACCCATACGATAGGTTTTTTAAAGTAAAAAGGAATATAAAAGGAGGTCAGGCAACTCTTTATATATATAATAAAACTAGCTGAGTAGATAGCAGGTCCACCACTAAAGGCTTTTTTTAATATATGCTCATAATCCCAGTCATATCGCCTTTTCCTGCTTTTGTTTAAGAACCATTTTATTTCTTCAAAGATCCAAAAAGTAAACGTAATCGTGTTTATCACCTTTTTGGTGCACTATGCAATGTCAGCCATATTTTTTTTGTAAACCTAGTGAAATACAACCACAACTATGGTATTAACAGAAAAAGCGAATTTTAAAGTTTATATCTGCTTCGTGGCATAAAATGAAGTGGAATCATGATGACAAAACATAAGAATGAATATTCTAAAATCATGCTATCTGGACCATTTTGTTTTATAGAGAATTTGATGAAATGTAATCCAATCTGTTGCCTTAATAGGAGGAGACTATATTTCACGTTACAAGTTAATCAGTGAATTTATTCTATTGCCTCAAAGACGAGGCCACTTCAAAGTTTGAACTTAATCCAAGGATTCAATCTCTACTTAATGTGTTTACAACAAATACAGGCATAAATATTATAAAATTATGTAATAAAAGCCATTTTATTTTACGGAATTTGGTGAAATGCAATCGCATTCATCGTTTTAACAGGGGGAAGCTACATACCAAGTTTGAAGTTAATCCGTGAAGTAATTATCTATTTAATGTGTTCATAACACTTATAGGCATGAATATTCTAAAATTATGTAATGACAGCCATTTTGTTTTACGGAATTTGGTGATTTGCAATACCATTCGTAGTCTTAATAGGAGGAAGCTATTTGTGACGGACGAACGGACGGACGGACGGATGGACGGGCGGACGAAAGGGCAGAAGGACGGAAGAACACGCAGTAGAATTTCTAAGTCCCCCTCCCCCTCTTACTATAGTAGCGGTGGACAAAAAAGCAGACGACTGCTGGATCGCCATGGTGACTCAGTGATCTCCCTTGAAAATGGGAGTGCAGATGGCGCTGCGCCGTGTTGTGTGCGTCATGATGTTCTGTGTTTGACCTTTATTCCATCCAAACGACAAAACGAATGACTTAAAATAAAAAATAAAGAAGAACAGAAATGTCTTTATATGCATATAATAAACAATTTGAGTAACTAACCGGTCCACCACTAAAGGCTTTTTTGAAAATATATGATCATAATCACAGTCCAATAGCCTACATTTGCTTAAGTAAACCTCAAGGTGTTTTTGTTTTTAAATGTTGCTTAGTGGAATTAAATGAAGTGCAATCCCATCGGTCATCAAAGAAAGTTATTCATTAAATTTGCTGTCTAACTATCATGACAAAACATAAGCGTTAATATTGTAAAATCATGCTATGTGAGCCTTTTTGTTTTATAGAGAATTTGATGAAATGTAATCCAATCTGTTGCCTTAACAGGAGGAGACCCTATTGCAAGTTACAAGTTAATCAGTGAATTTATTAAAGAATTATTGTGTTCACATCATATACATATATGATGATTGTAAAATTATGCAATGGCGGTCGTTTTGTTTTACGGAACTTGGTGAAATTCCCATCTGTTGTCTTAATAGGAGGAGACCATATTTCAAATTTCAAGTTAATCTATGAAGTAGTTACAGTGTTCACGTCATAGGAAGATATGAATAATGTAAAGTAATGAATTGGCGGCCATGCTGTTTTACGAAACTTTGTGAAATTCAATACCATCCATTGTCTTAAAGGCAGGAAGCTATCTTCAAAGTTTGAAATTAATCCATGAATTCATTCTCTATTTATTGTGTTCACATCACATACAGACAGGAAAATATTCAAAAATTATGTAAAAAAGCCATTTTCTGCGGACTGTTGTAACTACGTGATGTCACTTAATCCCGCATGACTGCGCCATCTTTGTCTGTGGTTTGACTGTTCGCTGTTTCGGGAGGTCGCGTTATCCATCGATCACACTGCTTGTGATAGGGACTTAAAGTAGAACGACTATGACCAAAGGATGAGCACACACTTAAGGAAGACCGAGCACCCACCTGCATGTCGTGATTACACCGTTTTACTTATAATCTCAATGAAAACAGCCGCTGATCAACTCGCCTCACACGACCGTTGACAGTCAATCTTATTCGGTTTTAAAACGTTGCAGCTCGATCGCTTTAAAACTCACCCCGCGTGAAAGAGTGCCTTTGTCTAAACAACACCTTAACACCAACAGTCTACGCAACGTAGGGCCGTCAAGTACCCCGAAGTCTAACACATGCAAGCACACTGCAGATTTGTTTTCGATCGTTTCAATCCAACACGTTTCTGACAGGTCCGCGTTTACTGTATAAACAGAGGTGCTCAATTGACATCCAGTCATATCGCAATCAGTATGAAACTGACGAACCATCAATCACCAAGCCAGCCACGAAAGACAAAGTCCAAGCCAGGGCCAGGACTCGAAGCAGCTGCATCAGCCGCAACATAAACCCACCAGCAGGCGACACTTCCTGAGACAAAAAAAAAACGATCACCAAGGTTGAGAGACAGTCTTTCGTCCTAATCATAGGCGAGTGTGGAGAAGTGATCCGACTCAGCGAGGCGGACATCGAGACCTAACTGATATAGCACTGTAACGTAACAAAGGAGGTAGAAGAGGCGATGACGGCTGCTGCAGATGCCCAGTTGGAGCCCCTTGTGGAACCCTTCTGACGACCGTTGGACTAAAGAGGACTGCAGATTTACAGATTGATCACAGAGGCACTCCGCCATAGAAAAAAAAACTGATGCCTCTGAAACGTATTTATATAGAAATCGGTGCTTAAACAGTTGACGGTCTCCATGTGAACTGCGTGGAGATGACAGTCATGTAAATAATGCCGAATCCCGTTTAATTTCTTTACAACCTTCCCTGATTGGTCACGATTCAGATATCGATCGCCGCATCTGTATGCATCTTACACAGTTACCAACATAATCAGACACGGCTGGACTGCATCAAATGATCCAAATCTCACTGTCTCTTATCTGATAGGTTGTCGTAGCACGCTGATTATGATTCACTATCATGTATCCGTGGACGAATCGCCGGATGTTTCTCTTCAAAGGCAAACGTCCGCCTAACCGTACAATACCATTGTGATCCAAAACAGATCAGACCCGTACAGATAACTGATATTCCTGAGTGAATGGTTTCTATTTCTGGCAGTAAAACGATCTGTTGCTGGATATGTTACACCTTTGGACGTCAGCAGAGTGGTTTCTTATTCAAAAGGCCCAACCCGGAATAGTTAAAAATAGAAATACAACAGACGACACTGTAAGACTACAACGTGTAACAAAGAACGGAATGGCCAGAATATGCGTTAGGATTTTTTCTGGATATTGAAAATCTTTGTCCTTGAATGGCAAGATGGAACTATTTTGAAACTAGATAACTTAGGAATAAAAGACAAGATCCAACAATGGATTAGAAAAGTTTTGAGCGATAGGAAGTTCGAAAAGGCAACATACAGGCCATCAGTTCGATAAGGGGAAACATGACTTGTGCAAGCTACGTTGTAAAGCTTCTATTAAACATTTCTAGACCATTACCTGAGTTTCGTACCATGAATCATCGACTACCAATAGAGATAAAGCTATGGGGAAAATAATGCGCTTACAGAGATTTTTTTCCTCATTGTGGCTCAAATACAGTTGGCCTAAATTATAACTGTTTAGTTGTCTGAGGGCTTGAGATTTGATTTGGCAGAAGTCGCCTATTATATTCTCTTGGGAAAAGGGCCTTAAAGGCAACAGAACAAGCCTGATTGAAGGTAGCAAGAGTACAGCTACCGTAGGATAAAAGGATTTAGCATGCAGTATCTGTAGGCTTAATATCGATATCCGTGTACATAGACTCTATGTGAAGTGTAACTAATATGACGTCTTAATCAACCTGAATTTCTGATAACTTATTAAAAAAGTTCTCAGTATTTTTTTCTAAAACGGGTTCGATTATTTTATTTATTTATCCGATGTTAGATCCACATGATTAAATCCCAATAACAGATCATTGGCCAGCATTATTGTGGGAGGAAAACTGGGTAGTAGATTTATCCAGAAAACCCACGACCTTCCGCTGGTTGCTGGCATACCAACCCACAAACGGTGCGCGGAATCGAATCCGCGACCCCAGGGGTGAGGGGGATATATGGGCCAGAAGCATACACTCTCTAGTGCGTACACTCTAGAACATTCCGCCTCTGAGGAACAATCTGATATTATATGTCTACATGGAGTCATAGATCATAAAGGCCATTTCTACTGTGGTTTGTGAATATTAGAGAGAAAGTAGACACATTTATTTTTAGAGTCCCGGCTTGTGAGTAGATAATCGCCTTGTTTCCTACTAGAGGAATTTCGATCTTCTAAAGATATAATTATCTTTTATCTTTTTACGGTTTTCTGGCCAAATAAGGTTATGTAGCTTTATATAACAGTCAGGACTACTTCGCTGACGTTCTGCCTCATTTATGTAATCCTGCCTATCCATTATGACCATAGCTGACCCTTTATCCGCTGGTTTAAGGACGATATCCAGGTTTCGACACAGCTTACAAATAAAGTATCTTCCAAAGGTGATAACATTAGAGTGGTTTTTGGTGTTGGCAACTTGTGCAAACTCTGTTCTAAGTTTAGCCACGCGGCAACTAATGACAGGGTCAGATTTTTTTTTTAAGGAAATGGCTTTTGCTGGAAATTTCCAGATTCGTCCCTATTTGCTCTAGCCAATGTATACTCTGTCAAAAAAGAAACGTATAGGCGAAATATAAATGGAATTATCGCTTTCATACATAGCGGGATAATTCGATAATTTTTGGGGGTAGCACAGTTAAAGTTGGTACAAGTATGTGGTAATGTTCTCGCTATGGACCGACGGCAGCGCAGGCGTATTTGTC
>JAVFBX010244657.1:0-10281 GCA_034783855.1 Mopalia kennerleyi | reverse complement strand
TACTGTAATGAAGGATTAACAAGTTTACTGTAATGAAGGATTAACAAGTTTACTGTAATGAAGGATTAACAAGTTTATTGTAATGAAGGATTAACAAGTTTACTGTAATGAAGGATTAACAAGTTTACCATGATTGATTGATTGATTGGTGTTTTACGCCATACTTAAAGGTATTTCATTTATATGACGGAGTATTCCAACAATAATCGACCCTAGCACAACCAAGATGTGAGGCATTTCCATAATGTTGAACAGGTAATTTTCCTCCAGTACTAAGCAAAGACAGTACTGCTACTCTTCATTCTTCAAATAAACTGCTTTTAGCCAGAGGGCTACCATCATAGAAGTTGATCAAGTGTACTGCCATGGAAGTTGATCAAGTGTACTGTCATGGAAGTTGATCAAGTGTACTGTCATGGAAGATGAACAAGTATAATGTCATGTAAGTTAAACAAGTGAACTGTCAAGTAATTTGAACAAGGGTACATGTACTTCCATTGAACAGGAAGCTGATCAAGTGTACTATCATGGAAGTTAAACAAGCGAACTGTCAAGTAATTTGAACAATGGTACTTCCATGGAACAGGAAGCTGATCAAGTGTACTATCATGGAAGTTAAACATGTGAACTGTCAAGTAATTTGAACAAGGGTACTTCCATGGAACAGAAAGCTGATCAAGTGTACTATCAAGGAAGTTAAACAAGTGTATTGCCATTTGCCTAGAACTGCAGAATACCAAACATCAGTGTGTCCATATTCAATAGATCACAATCCCATAGGTCCAAACAGGGTGAGGTAGACAATCACCTATTGTCTGGTAACAAAAGGAGTCATATATACCATTGATGGTGACATAGATTTCCCGTTAGATAAGTGAAGTTTGTTCAGCTCAATTTGTATTGCCATTATGATACATGTTTGTGAATACATTTGGGGGTTTCTAGACACAATACTTACACAGCCAGGCAGTGTAAGTGAACAGTGGTCAGTGGTCACGTGGACATGTTATGGTCTGTTGGAAAAATAATGCTACTCCAGCTATGGTAATGGTCAGAGAGATGATTTGGAGTTTATTTGACCACCAAGCATGGAAACATGTCAGGTTTCAATTAAATTATCCATGCATCAAAGAGATATAGGAAAACATCTGTTCTTCCACAATAGGCATAGTCAAAAACTAAACCAGACCCCTGAGCACCTTATATTATTTTTACTATAATGTTGATGATAGATCTATGTAATAATGTAACATTTATAATTTCACCTTGTCCTGAAATCTAGGTCAATAAATCGCCAGTATCATCACATATCCCATGTGGTTAAGTTTTATAGACCTGCTGCATAGTTATTGTAATTGGAGTGAACCTTTCCGACCTCTAAGAGCGTGATAGGTAATTGAACAGGGACGAGTGCTGTAAACAGTTGGATTGAACAAAGTTAACTGTTTTGTCACACTTTGGAAGTTAGGACAGGGTTTCTGTCTGTTACGACAGAGAGTCAGTGAAACACTTTATGTTCATTTATAAGGTTATCCTTTTTTTCTGCTTGGCTGGGCACAGATCAATGAACTCTGCATATTAGACTCTGGTCCACACTAAGCCAGAACGTGAGCATCAAACTAAGAAGCTTGACATGAATCCAAATAGTTTAACCATCATTTTAGGTTTTCAATTCAACAGCATAACCTGCAGGATAGTTTTAGATTTTTGTCAGACACTTTGAAAATTGTATAATGTTACTTATGGGTTCTCTTCATGGTATCAGGTGCAAATGCACTTTAGCCATGATGGTAACATCTGCTGCCATAACATCCACTGGTCAAAATGTTCGTTAGATATATTTGCACAGAGTGACTAAAACTGATCATATACCTGATCAACTATATGAAACCTTGTTTAGTCCGTGGGTCCCTGACAATTTATTTTTATTTTTTTATGTTGTCAGACTTTCTTCAAAAACAAACTTCGGGGCCTAAAGTTCCACCATGTAATAGTATATACTGTATATATTGCGTTCCTATGGTTTGTTTTAGTATTGTTTGTGAAATGCATAATCCTAGGCAAATACTTGGGGGGAAATCCTTGCTAAATATTTTTTACTGTGAATGCATTTGGAATTAGTGGCTAGCATTTTTTGTAATTAAAAGTAAAAAATCTTTGAGAAAAGATTCCACGGTTGGATAATCCTGCAACTAATCAATCTTGTTGACAGTTGTGGTGTTATCAAATAACAACATGTCCAGCATGCTAGCACAATCCATAGGCCTAATTCCTCCGTCTTAGTCCTGCCTCTCGCATTTTCAACCCATGGTGAAAGTTTGAAATTGATCCGCCGCTTTCGCCGGCCACTCTAACCATATATATGATTTTTATCTGATTTTTTTTTAGAAACACTGAAAACAATGACTTATATTTTATCGACTTGCAACATTTGTTTTCTTATAGTTTTTAATATTATTATTGCAAAGGGAGATAACTGAAACGTGTCAACTCGGGCAAGAAACTCAAATAAAACTTTATTTAAACGCCAGGAAAGAAAGGAGGTGTTCTATTTTTGTGACTTTTGTATCCAAAAAAATCAGATATTTATTTTGAGGGGCCGGCAATAGCGGCGGGTCAATTTCCAACTTTCACCATGGTTTGAGATAGGCAAGACATAGGGCTAAGACGGAGGAATTAGCCCCATTCATTGTGCTACTAGCATGCAGGAGTTAGCAGCAACTCATCATTCCATAGTTAAAGGGGGCTGCAATCGATAGTAGGCTTATAATAATAAGCTAACATAGTCTTAGCTAGAGACCAGTCCACATGTCATTTTCAACAGGCAGATTTCTAAAAATGTTTACAGTTTACAATGACAGGTAATAATGGAAAAGATAGGAAAATGGAAATTTTCTAAAAATTGGGATTTATCATATGTCAGGCAGATTTCCAATCCTAGCTATTAAGACACTGTAAGTTAATATTAGTGAACATTTTGGCAAGAGAACATTTTAGACACTAAAGTTTTAGTACAGGACGTTTTGGCTTGAGGACTTATTAACTGCAATGCATCCTCATTCACTAAAGTGTTGTCTTTCATATCAAGTGCGATTAGGGTTAATTTAATTATTCACTGAAGATGAAAATTTGCTCATTAAATTTCACCATATTTTCAGTTTCCCTTATATCTCAAATAAAGTTGTGTTCACAGTTAATTACCGCAGATCAGACAAACATGTCTTCAACATCATACTGCAAATGAGATACGGTAATGTTTATTTATACATTTAAATCTCAATCATAATCAATATTGGGAATTTGGGGCACAGACATTAAGTGACAGGTGATATCAATTATAAAAGACAATGTTTGCACACAAAGTATATTAAAATGACTAACCAGGTAAAGGACTGTATCCAGTACATCTTTATTTGACACCTGGTCAACTTTGATCAAGCCGATCAGTAAACCGAACTTGAGTTCATCATTTCCAGTTGACTGCTGTATGTCTTGCACCGTTTGTACTGCCCCTCCCCCCTCTTCTGTAGCTTCTATCTCCTTACTTTCATCCATTGCTACTGTCAAATTCACCTGAACACTAAAGATCTGCAATCAGATCTTTGCCAGAGTAGAAAACATCAGATAACGCCGAATGAGAACCGAATGATTTGCGACAGCCTAGATATTATTAATTACAAGCCGGTCAACTCGATCCACATCGCGACTTCCGATCATTTCCGTGTGTTGTAAATTAAGAGCATTACGTATCTCGATTGGTCAAAATTTAGATTTCACGAAAAGACATTATTTTATTTAAAATGCAATATAAATAAACAGAAATAATACTTAATGACAATAATTAAATACAATTCTGACCCAATAAAGGAAATCACCCGCCACGGGACCGTCACAAAATTACTTGCGTGCTTGGAGTCATTCTACCTTCACGAGGCAATACAGGGCAAGGGACACAACTCTAATCGATTTTCTTTACTCAACACAGCTAGCCATATAGTGTGAATTCTCTACACAAATTTATCAGTTAATTTGAAAAAAAAAAAATTACAAATGCATGTTATAATGGCGACAGCCGTATTACGCCCAAGATGATGTGCGCAGTAGATTTCGAAATTTATAACTAGACCTAGGCCTATACACTAGAACATACGATTCGTTGATCCGTGTGTTAGTGTGAATAATTGTTTAGAAATATATTAATCGGTAGTTTATATCGGAACTTAGTTACCTGGCTCATCCACTTCTGGTTGAAGGTAAACACGAGTGATTTAGGCCTACCTGGTCCATCCACTTCTGGTTGAAGGTAAACACGAGTGATTTAGGCCTACCTGGCCCATCCACTTCTGGTTGAAGGTAAACACGAGAACTTGTTTAGGCGGAATTTAGAATCATTTGTTTGTTGGGGTTTTTTTTATTTCGTTGTAAAAATGTTTAAGTTTGCTGGAGAAAAAAATCGAACAGTATAATATCACCAATTGATTTAAAATGAAAAAGAACAGAACCTATAAGAATGTTACTCTACAGAGATCGACAAAAAACAAACCTGCACCCTTTCTCTATAAAATCACCTGGAGTCAAATTCGGGGTTGTTCTACCTTAAGCTTTGTAGCTCATCCGATTACAGACAGAGCATGGAGCTATAAAGAGCTCCATGGATAGAGCTAATTCAGTCAGCCTACATGTAGATCCGAGTTCAAATCCCGGTAGTGAGAAGCAAGATTTTCTTTCTTTACATTACTAAAAAATATAACCTCCATATATGTGAATTCATAGCCTACCTTTCATGATAAAAAAAAAAGAATTGTCTCACCAGATACCCATTTTAAATTAGAGGTCCAGTCTGCGTTGCAAATAAGGTACCTAGAACTGGTGGCTGCGTGCTACTTGTTAAGTAACATTTTTATGATTTATTTTTTAAAATTATTTATTATTATTATTAATTTATCCGATGTCAGAACAACAGAATAAAGGAGATTGTTAGATTTAATTCAGGTACAGATCATTAGCCAGAACTAGTGTGGGCCGAAACTCGAAATCAAGTTATCCAGACAACTCAAAACCTTCCGCAGGATGCTAAGTTCTCAGAAAGGTTGTGTACCCCCACCCCCTTCCCACCCCCTCCCATCCCTCAAACTTGTGCTTACTTCCACTCATTAACCAAGTACATGTAAGTTCTGATCGCGTGCTTTTGTTAATCTGTGACGGCCCCTTAGGACAAGTCTGGGAAGGGCTGCAGCGCCATCTTCCGGAAAGGAGTGTGAAGAAGGGAAGCTGTGTTTAAAGCTGCACAAAGAGGAAAGCGGCGAGATTGTGCCACTGAAAGACAAAATTAAAAACGACAGGATGACAACTGAAATACAGAGGGTAAGATTTGTTAATTTCTGAACTATTTGTGGTTTGAGCGGCGTTATGTAAACAAATGATCGAACGCATCACTAAACTGTAGAATGGAAAGACGGTAGTGAGTAAATTTGACACCCCACCAAAATATGTGGCAACGGGCAGAGAGACTAGGACTTTATGAATCATATTGCAGAGGAAGCTGGTAAATAATTACAGTTTAAATTGGGATGCCATTGGCTTCAATGTAAAGTAGTAATAGTAAGATTTTTGATATTTGAAGAGCCTACAAGTTCGTGTATAAAAACTGATGATAGCCTTCACTTTTGGTACATAAGGACCTAAGGGCGTTACAGTTGTGTGATCCAGATTGAAATTTCTCCTTAACCAGTCGGTCGTTTAGGTTTTAAATTGAACATCTATGACTGGTCGAATTCATAGCTAATGTAACAGATTTCTTCTGTTGCTAGAAAGTATGGAACATCTGGATGATTAGTTGATTAGAGGTGGCCTAGGGAGGATAAAAAGTGTAATGGATTGAAAGACATCGTGGTGTAATTAAGCTACAGCAGATGGAATGTGTCAAAGTTTGATGTTTACTAATATACACAGAGACCACCAGTATAAGCACATACTAGGTCATGGACATGTGTAGGGTGTAGGTCTCAAGCCTATGAAACAGCTCTAGATAGTAACAGTCGCAGTTAGCTTACTGCTCACCTATTATTAATGTTTGGATTTTTGTTCTGTGAACTGATGATACACGTTGTGTTCTTTCTACCAAACCTTCATTGGGTTTCCAGGACAAGAAATAACATTTTGAAACAGATTAGGCAAAATGTCTCAGCAAATTTGAGTTTATTCAGACGCGTATATTTTTATTTTATTGGACCTTTTCAAAGAAAAGTTTCAAATGCATGCGGTTGATAATGCTACATGTATAAAAGTGAAATAACTGTATTATTGTTAGGGTGGACAGTGCATTTATCAAAACCAGTGAATAAATACAGCATCTATAGTTTAATTTAATTATCTTCAATCTCTCATGGTACAGTCACTCTAGTATAAGTGGGCAAAAGTGAATTCAGTAAAAAAAAAAGTACTGCCAAAATTATTATTTAAAGTAAAGCAAACTTAAAAATTGTTATTTTTGTGTGAAATGTTATACAAAGAAACATGTTGGCTGTTCAACATTAGAAGGGATTATTTACTTGATTGGCTATAGTAAAATGAAGTTTACAAGAGATATATGATTATATGTTTTTATAGTGGAATTAATTTCAGGCTAAAAATTTCTTTCAAATACAGCATGTACAAGTTTTGTATATACAGTACACGAAGGGCTTAGGCAGACACCCGTCCACCCGTCCAAGTGGACGCCCTGAAGTGAACAATTGCCTTATTTGGACACCCTGTTTTAAGAAATTTTAACATGCAGGAGATAGGAGAATTGTCAAAATTGGACGCCCAGTTATTTGAAAAGTGAAGCAAAATGACCATTTTGGACACCCTACTTTTGATTCCTGCCTAAGCCCCTGATTGGAACCGATATCTTCGTATTGCGTCCTGCGATTGTCCTGTGTTTTTTTCCTGTCTTGACTTTTGGCTTCTGTGAAGGAAGCCACTATCAATATCACTGGGAACAAAGACATTGAGCTTTACACATTGGGCCTGAAAGCCTTTATATGACAGAGTTTAACCCCAATCAAACAAACATTTCAAGAAAAGTCACAAGTTCTGGGTTAGCTCATGATTTGGTGACACGGTTGTACTCACTAAAGTTTATCATGTGACCCAAAAACCGAAGATGGTGGAAATTTGTCATAAAATCCACATCACCTCACATGAAATGCTTGCCATATCATTTAATTTTTAACAGGAGTGCATGCTTTACCTATTACGTCTGCCAATGATTACTCAACTGTGAGCCTGGAGCGATTTAAAGTTAACTTAAAGGCCAAACTGATTCAGTATGAGATGTGATTCAGAGGCTCACTGTGTTCCAAAAGTTTCCGTATGACTTTCTTTCGAACATGTAGGGCCCGCGATCATGGCTTCATAGTGGTAGCGTGTGTGCTTCCTAATCCTATTCCAATTTACTGTTCACGAGATCGAGTTTGTCTGTCGACCATCAGGTATATGAGCGAGTCACACAATATGGCTCTGGCAATAGGAGGGGTGGTTTTTCAAGGTTTCCCCTCGGTTTTCCACCGTAATTAGGTAAGGAACAGTGTGAAGTGGATAATCCATCGTCATATAAGTGAAATACCCTTGAGTACCACGTTAAATCCCAATCAAAAAAACAAACAATCAAACTGTTGACTTTAATGCAATTCAAAAAGAGAGGCATTTGTACCTAGCGTAAGACTTTGCTTTTTTTTTATTAATAGACTCCTGACTAGTGAAATTTGTAGTACATAATTCCCAGGCTCTTAATTAAATAAACTCTATATCACCAATCAATAATACCCTCCATCATTTAACACCTTACTTTTTTTTTCTCTTCTGTAAACATTTTGTTAAAAAATTTTAATGAGCTTATCATTTCTTTTCTACACCAATTAGGGTTGACGCGGAGGGTCGACCGAAGACACCCGACAAGCGGCCAAGGATGTCGTCAACAGCTTCCAGCACTTCGCTGCCAGTAAAGTCCCAGGTTGGCCTGTGTCACCACCGCCAGCAGGTTAGATTTGTGGGACTGGAGGACTTGAACCTGGCCAGAAACTGTCTACCATCAATACAGCTTGTTATACCTTCAGCAGCGTCTACAAGAAAACCTAGCACAGAAGAGGTATGAAGTGTAGTTTGTTTGAAGTGTACTGTTTTACTTTGCACTGAAAGAAGATTAACTTTCTAGCTCAAACGCTTTAGCACCGCGTAAAACACCAATCAATCAAAACACTTCACTCTTTTTGTTTGTGAGTATCAATAATGGATGGGAATACGTTGCCGTCATATAAGTGAAATACCCTTGAGTACAATGTTAAAGCCAAACTATCAACCTGCTTCTAAACACCATTGAAACATGATACATAAATCCAGCATTACAATTACTGTACATGGACTTGGTCTGATATCGGGAAATAATTGTATACATGTTTAATACTATATGGATATATTTTACAGACTAATTCTAAACGTTTGGGCAGAGTGGTGGACATAGACTTGTTATTTCCTTCCCTAACTGCTTTGGATCTGAGCTTTAATAAAATCCGAGGTCTGCCAGCCTCTATTGGAGAGATGACGACTCTGAAGAGCCTGTGTCTATCCAATAACCAGGTGAAAGATGTAAGTAAATTTAGACTTATCACGATTTCTAATGGTCTAAGTTTGGGATGAACTTTCGAATACAATTTACTTGTACCACCAAAAGTAAATTGTTTGATATGTTTATTTCAAGTAAAAATTTGTTTTCTTATAATTCTTAGAAACCTCTTGTTTCTCGATAGAGAGTAATTCCAAATTCAGCACCCCTGCGGCCGTGGCTTAGTGGTCAGCTAGTTAACGGGATAGAGTCCATTTGTCAGCCCTCATGTATATGAGTGAGTCACACGATGTGGCTCCGGTAATCACAGAGGGTTTTTTTATAATGTTTTCTCTCGATCTTCCACCATAATTAGGCATGGAACAGTGTGAAGTGGACAATCCGTCGTCATAGAAGTGAAATACCCTTGAGTACGACGTTAAAACCCAATCAAACAAACAATCCACCATAATTAGGCATGGAACAGTGTGAAGTGGACAAAAGGTCATCACACATTGTATAAGTGAAATACCCTTGAGTACAATGTTAAACTCCAATCAAACAAACAATCCAAATAAAGAAACCTGTCCAATACTGTATAATACCCCAATAAAACAACTAAACTCGCCTATTATCAAAAAAATCATTTTCATGTCATTAGCCTTGCCATTAATATGTTGTTGTTTCAATTCCAAGCTTCCCCCTGACATGGGACGGTTGAAGCGTCTTTGGCAGTTAAACCTGGACAACTGCCCCCTTGAGGGTCCGCTCAGAGAGATGGTGGAGAACAAGTCCCGTCCCTCAGAAATCATCAGTTTTCTGGATTCAATCAGAGAAGAGTAAGCCCTTAAAACAACATATTGTTTTCTGTTTCCAGCTCTTTCCAGAATTTTAAAAATATTTTTCTCAAGCTTGTGATAAAACCTCAATAAATAAAATAAAAAAACAGATAAAATAATGAAATAATAAGTTTAATTTTAAATTTGTTTAGTTAATCATTTACGTATTTAATGAATTTTTTTCAAAATAGCTGCAGGACTGACATCATTGTTCTAAAACAGATTGGTCACCAGTGTGTCCGTTTGCTTATGGAGGCATTGGGAGGCATCTGTAACAACACGTTGTAAACACAAGCTTGGCCATCCAAGCGCAATGTTAATCTGTTGTATACATACATGTATCAAAATAGCTATTTGAGTAACACGTACGTTTAGCATGTTTTCAGCTGACATGCAGTTTTAAAAAATACGCTTTTAAAACCAGGTTCATATGTATAAGCGGTTGGTTCGCTGATGTTGTTTCGCTTGGGGACGGAACCCTCACTTTTAGCTTTATATGAAAGCATCCACCAGTGGGACAGTCGATCACGACTAGATGATATAACTACCATGTTTTGGAACAATCTCATCAGTTCCGCTTTTTAAATTAACTTATTAACGGCCATGGTAATTGGTTTTCTTTGAAAATATGCAATAAAAATAATAAGTCTAATCTGATTAGACTAAAAACCATATGTTGGCCTGATTACATTGACTGTTGTTTAGCGCCGTGTTAAATTAATAACAAGTGTTTCCATCAGATAGTAATTTGATAACTAATTTGATGCTGATTCTATGTTTCTATTATACATTCAGGTCCACTCATTACAATTGTATGAACCTGATATTTGTTGGACAACACGACATAGGAAAGACATC
>JAVFBX010244646.1:0-10281 GCA_034783855.1 Mopalia kennerleyi | reverse complement strand
TGTTGTGTGTTGTCCCATATTTTACTCACTGTTTTATTTTATAAGAAACATTTTATCTAATAAACGCAATGAACAAAAATATAGCGTAAATAGTTTTTATACAGCCTCAAACAAAATTTAATTGAAATTAATAGATCTCACCAAGGTCTGCGTATATACACACCGCCCTTTCATTTTTATCCTCTTGGTTAGACTTTCACAAATCCCATAAGAATATTTATATAACGTGTGCATGATTCTCACATTGCGTTCGTGATTTCTAACTTGATAGCCGATTTACTTCAGATAAGCATGTGTCTGATAGGCTCTCCAATGTATCTGCGAAACCCGGATTGCTCAGCTGTAACGAGTTTCTGCTCAAACTAAATAGATTCATATTCAAATGGTCACACTCCAGTGTAAAATCCTCAGTACCAGAAGACAAAGAAGGAAATGCTGTTATAATTAACTGATATTTATTTATATATATATATTTATATCATCAAAACCCTTTTTTTGTAAATTGGGCCATACAGATACATGTAGACACGATATTCAGAGTACGATGTAAAATCCCAACTAACTTTGACAATTCAACATCTGAGCACAAAAACATTTTTGGAAGTATAGAACTGTTCGATCCAACATAACAGAGTTTCTTACTTGTAAAAATCTTTATTATACATTTTGCAGTTTAAGTTACTATTGTGCTAGTCATTTGCCAAAATGTATCTACCCTGGTAAACGAAAGAACGCTTTTTTGCAAAGTAAGGGGGTGTGATTGAAGAAGACAATAGCAATTGAATTCCAAACTTACATATTGTGTTTAAAATTCCATTTAAGTGGGCGATACCATCACTCGAATTAATTGTAATTACATAAAGTATAGGCTTAAGACCTCTACTGATTTTTTTAAATTTATGTTTCTACAGTACAAAAGGTCACAAAAAGTAGTCTTTTCGCGTAAAAACCTAGACGCATTGGGCGCGAAAATGACCCTTTGCTGCTTTGCAAACATAATGCAATCTGTTGAGTAATTTGGGTATGGTGTAAGATAGCTTTTAAAATCAGTTACTAGAATTGGTTGTCAGGTTTACTAAGATCTCTTACTTTATTACTCGACCACCTTTCTTCGCTTTATCTTTAAAATCCATTTACACTGTGCCAGCATTTTACCATTAAAGTTTAACTGAGAATCGCTGTGGTTTTATGAGGTTTTTTTTCTCGGTTTGACATCAAAACATTAGCAATGAAAAGTTCCTAAAATACTATTGAATAATGATGCGCTGTGTCGTAAGAATGCATTAACTTTAAAGATTGTTCAGGTGTTTAACAGTTTGATTCACCGATAATGATCATGCATTTTTTTAGCTGTTCACATACATGCACACCTCTGGTAGCCTGGCCATCGTGGTAAAGGGTGATACGTTGACCTTATTAACTGAATGGAGTCGAACTCACAAGATACATTGATCTTGCTGTTGTCAGTCGCCATGATCTCCGGTTTGTGATTAAATGTCGTAGAAAAATAGGCTCACTGCTAATTCCTTCCTGGTCCTCAATTCCCACAACACAGCGAGTGTACTGAAACATTTTAATACAGGAAAATAGGGTACTCATCTGACTTTGAGCGTGGTAAAATGATCTTCCCGACCTGTCCCCAGGAAGTAGTCAATTCACTTCTCTGTAGCTGACGAAATTATAACATGTCCTTCGTGTCCCCCAGGTATTTCTATATATTTTCAGGTTAACAGGTCCTGCAAAGGAGAAGAGTTTCACGATTGAATCCGACGTTTCGTCTCTTTGCTTTTAATCGATTTCTTAGAGTGGTTATTTTAAATTAACATTAATACAATGGTACTGTCAATGTCTGAACAGAATCAACCTGCAAATGCTGAAACCTAGGTGTTATATACTACAGGATTTGTTTGTGTGTAATCACACATTATAAAAGTGTTCCCTCATATAGCTAAGTGTTCTTAACTTTTTTTTTTCAATCGTATAACCAACACATATCAAGGCGCGTTTCAAAAGATCAATGCAAGGAAGTCGGATATATGGACTACTTGTGCATGTCTCTGTAGCTTACTAGGCTAGAGCGCTCGACGTGCTAGCCAGTACAGGTTTCTTTCACTACATTATAAAATACTACCTATGTTGTGCTATACTCGACCGGCTAACCGTGGACACAAATGGGTTGTCACATCCTTCAGATACTTGGTTTTTCTTAATCGTCCTGGGCCCGCGACCGTGAATAAGTGGTTAACGAGTGCCCTTTATAAAGCCTACTTCCATGTACCGTTCTCTGGATCGAGTCCGAGTGTCGACGACCCTCAGGTAAATGAGTGAGTCACAAGCTGTGGCTCCGGCAAACGCTGGGGTGGTTTTTACGAGGTTTCCTTTCAGGTTTCTGCCATAATAGTGTGAATTGGACAATCCGTCGTCATATAAGTGAAATACCATTGAGTACGACGTTATTGGTTAAACCCCAATCGAACAAACAAGCTTAATCCTGCAGCTGATCAGGTTGTTAAAGTTGGCTTTATTTCCCTAAAGTAATCTGATTGAATAACAAAGCAATGCTAAATATTCCTAACCAAGTTCATACATCAATTAGTCAGATGGATTACTATTCGTAATAATTACGCAGTTTCGTTTGTTTCAATAAGTTAGTTTGGTTGGGGACGGGGTTTATCACCTTCACTCACACGACGACGTGAAAGCTAGCTCAATGGGTGTAAGAAACACCCTACAGGTCACTGGCAATAAACCAAATCAAAATAGCATTAACTTATAACTTATCTTTCAATGTTGTTCAAACCCTTGACAATTTCTGTTGCTTTGTACGTACCTCCTTAACACATTACAACGACGCCGTACAGTTTGATAGTCTAATATGGATTATGCGCTGGACTCTTTTGCTCATGGCGGCTTGCCAAACCAATTGGCTAAGGAAATCAACACCTAGGCCACAATGGCAATCTAAACATTTCAAAAGGGTATAACCAATATTCAGGAACTGTTGGTTTACAACAAACTTGTTCTGGACTAACATAGGTCACTGGCATAATATCCGAGACACTGGAGATGGTTCTGTCTACATTTCGTCACGGGGGTTAAGCAAAATAACAGTTATGACGAATTTACACGATAATATCTATCGGTTTATTTGTTTGTGTGATTGGTTACTTCCCTCATATCACACAGAGTGTCAGTCCAGTATGCGAGGGAAAGCAATCTCGTCACCACTTTCATCAATGATCATATAGGGCAAACATAAAACGCAATACACAGACGTCACAAACTGATTAGCTCGTTGAACAAAATGTAGTTCATTTCCAGCCACCGGCCCACTGTTGATAAAAAAATTATCGGTTATCTTAAATGTGTCGAAAGCTGATCGGTTGAAGATCCATGGCCTCTTAGTGCAATATTTAATTGCATTAACTAATAACAAGGGTGTTGATTAACAATCACAAGTATTATTAAGTCTACTATAGATCTATAGTTACATTTAATATCACAAATTGTATTAAGTAAAACATATTTAATAACACAAGTATTATTAACTAGACACATTTAATATGAAGTATTATTACGTAGACGCATTTAATATCACAAATTGTATTAAGTAAAACACATTTAATATCACAATTATTATTAAGTAGACACATTTAATATCGCAAATTGTATTCAGTAAAACACATTTAACATGGCAAATCATATGAAGTAAAGACAAATTGTCTTTATGTTTTACTTTTAGTAACGTTGGTCGGTTCTCAAATGTAATCTAAAAACATTTCTGAGCAATTACCCTCACGGCTTTCCACAAAAGCTTGGTATTTACTTTTCGGTTAAAATGTTCTGAAGAACAGTTTTACAGGATGACACTTATCGATACTTACCATAAATTGCCACAATGTCTTACTTCAGAACAGCTAAATCCACCCAAGTTTATTTTTATAGCTGTACGTCTCCTGACACATCACGGACAAAGCCCTAATTTTGTTTTACAGACACCTTAACGGGATGTCATTTTTATTCGCGATATCCGCATCAAACAGTAGAGCAAATCGTTCCAACTTAATAGTTAAATTAAATGCCAAGAGGCCTTGGTATAAATTAAATTGCCCATTTCACAGGTTGAAACCTTGATAAGATGAGACATATAAACTCCCACTAAAAGTCAATGCAAGTGACAACCGCTTTTAAAATAAAATCCAATACGTTGGCGTGTTCGATATCCTTTAATTAAACATGGAAAAAATGGCCTTCATTTCCACTCTTTTTAGACGTGAGAAAAGGCAAAGTTCTTGATTCAAAGGGGCACACGTTGAGTAATCTTGCGCGTGCTATAGTTCTGTTATAAATATGGGTTCTAAATCTTATAATAATACAAAAGTATACTTTGGTTCATAAGATTAAATCATGGAAATAATGTACTGAACACAGTTGGTGCAATAGGAAGGAAATCTTACTACCTTTACCTGACGTTTATTTTAAATGGCTCTCAAACACATACACAATGGCTCCATCACTTCACGTGGGGTCATTTATCTGCTATTTGTTCAACTCGCAATCAAACGGTTGTTCAAGTCACTTATCTTCATGGCAAGCAAGAAATGTCAAGACGCCTCCTTGTTATAGTTTATAATATGCAAAAGTTTTAGATGCTTCCTCATTGAGAACCTCAACACGCTATTCACCGTAAAACTTCACTATGGCCATTACTCATATGTTCGATTAAATGATCGCATTTTTTGGTGACGTGATTCAGTTCCAACAGGTTCTCCCTCCTACTAATTGCTTGTCCAAGTGTGGGATCAGATCACTGGAACTACACAACTGACCCTTCAGTGACCAGTACACTGTTTGATAGACTACTATCCTTGTCAATATGTTAAAGATTAGCAGAAAAAATACTGCCGGGATCCACGAGCTCATAATGTACAAGTTTGTGTTCTTCCCTTTATTTAACAATGAAATATTTAAAAGTGAAGAAATTTGGTAATGGGCTCATTATTCTGTATTGAATAAAGTAGTTAGTGTTTGTGTGCGTTTCATAGTTACGTTGTATAATTTATCACTGATATGTTCTTGAAATTTAATCAGGGTGTTCAATGTGTAACGGTGCAGGGACTGATCTAAGGGAATACTGTTAAAACGCACCTCATACTGTGGGCTTGAGGTGGACCATGTATGTCTATGTGATGACATGACATACGCTGTAGTTTCTATTAACAGTTCCTTGTCGGAATGTCTAAAACGACGAACGGTCTTTAACAATACGACACTTGGACATTAGCTAAAGCCTCGAAGTAGCTATGCGAGTTACAACCTATAGGTTCATACCGATAGGATATGTTATAGATTGGTAAAACTGACTAGTTCCTTTATTTAAGGTAAAGTCCCGGGGCGAGGGGAGGGTACCTAAACAGACAGACGGACAAGCGACTAAATGGGTTATCTCGCATTCCAATTATCACCAATATCTGGGATATTAAAGTCAATAGCCATGGAAATGTCTATGCCCCAGTAAGCACACAAGTAAATTGACATTTATATGGTCGGTGTGTGCAAAGAGCGACTTGTATTTGTGCTTTATACAACCTCGCAGAGGCAGCGTAGGGATCTATGGTGTTATTTCCCACCAAATCACCCGCAGAGTGTGTTGGCGGTCAGTGCTTCCGGTGGTTCTGCTACTAACGATAAGTTTAAGTACATTTCCGCATATTCTAAGTCAAGAAACATCTTCTGGTATTTAAAGAAGATGGTGTCCCTTAGATAGAAATCTAAAGAAATAGATGAATATTGTAGGTATCAGCTGTCATCAAAGTAAAGCACTGTATATAATACTCTATATTCTCTCTACTGTCGAATGTTATCTTTAAGTAAGGACACACTTATTTGTACTTTATGTTAGCTTTCATTTGGCATGTACCCTGTAAATCGGGTTGTAACTAACCAACTAATAACACTTAATATACTTTATGTTAAATGCTGTTTTTTCTTGACGGGCATTCTGAAATAAACGCATAGGTAGTGCTACTTGCTTTCCGTTTCCGTTATTCACTCGCACAGTGTTTTTCAGTGTGACCTGTTAACACTTTGATAAGTTAAAACAGCCCACATGAAGTTATGAGTTAAATCGTTTACTATAGATTTAAAAGCTTGGAACTACCATTACTAATGATTCCACTTCTTATGTTGCGAGTTGTTAATGCGACTGTCTTCTCCCGATCAAAAAGTCGATATTTGAGAAGGCCACACTGAACCAAAGACGGTCTCGTACGTTATACAAACCTTAGCTTTGTGTTGATACAATCGGTATGTGTGGGGTCATATTAATTAAACCGACAGCTGCACCAACACAAGATGAGAAGCGGGTGTTGAATTTGGAAAACATAGAGAAGCACTGAGTTGGGGATAAGAACACCTTTAATCTGTAATCAGGGCCTCCAGATTGTCATCCAGAAACATTAAACTGTGCACTGTGTTATCCTTAGAACAGAACGCAAACATATTGGTCAAAAGACAAGACAAGGTTTATAACGAAAGCCTGGACCAATTTAATTGATAATTTCTAAATTGGAAAGTTGCTTAACTCGGCAATTAAATTCAGTCCAAGGTGACAGTGTCGTTTAAAATATCATTCATTTGTGTCGACTCCTTTGGGTTTTGTTCTCGATAACCTTACGTTTCAGTTAATATAATTTGTTCTATGTTGGCTTAGATCTATGGGCTATTTTTAGCTGTCAATAGGAGAAAATTTCATGCTCACAGCTACCCTGTCGTTCATGTAATCTAAGATGTGTCATCAGCAGAAACTAGGTTCTGCTTTAGCTTTTTGAGGCGGAAATCAGTTTAATGAAAAAGTACAAAAGTTTAATCTTGCTCGCCAGACAAATCTGTTTAGCTTATATTGGTTTACGTGGAGATATTTAAAATTCCTTTGAACTCGGTCAATTTTCTTAACACATTTTTACATCCCTTTGATCAGCTTGTCACCTTGTGAATTGGGTACAAAGTAAAACACACTGCATAATGTTGCATCATGCACTCTTCGGGGTCCATTTCACAGAGCGCAATTACCATTTTGTTCGAGCCTGCAATCAAAACTATTTATGCGTTTACTTTTCTTTTGCAATTCTCTTTTCTTATAAAAGAGCAGGTGGATATAATGTCGAAATCAAAGAGTATAAGGTTGACGCCAATAGATAGCAGTAATAAGTAGTCGTTCACATGTCGTAAAAGAACCAAATTGCCACGTCACTCTGGTTAATTAATCGAGTAATCAAGTGAAAAACGTTGTGCATGTTTATAAATACCAGACAACATTATGCATCACCATTATTCTATAAATTGGTCTGGGTTAATAGAATAAATGATAAAAACACGTTACATGTACGTTGTATTCGCCATAACAGGGGGCGTTTGAATTAGCGCACTTCTTATTTGAGAGGGGAGGGGGCGGGGCTCGAACCGTTGAGGGGTACAACAGACGACGATCAGGAGTCTGATGAAGAGGGACATTCAAAAATGCGGCCTGCGGTATTCCATGACACGATCCGTCATAGATTGAACAACTTTTGGATTTAAGCAAGTGTCAGATAGACTTAGAACACTACTAAATATCACCAGAAACTTATCAATAACGGAGTGGATCAATTCGCAGACTCCACAGCCCTGAGTCGCAATGTCCCTTGTGGCCTTGTTTTCGGATTATTTTACCGAGCAACCGACAATTGACTTCTAGGTAATTTGATTGACCTTTGTATGCCAGATGAAGTAAACAATGAACGACTCGAGCCTGTAGTTGAGATTCCTCATTTGCCTGACTGGATGCATCTGAGAAACGCTGACAGGCAGTTTCTAACAATTAGCTAGGAGACAAACTGTCGTATTGATATGAGTAATTGTGGAATCTACGGGCATGGCCGTCAGTCAAATTTTATTAACTCGTCGCTGTCTGAATGAGAGGACGGTTTATTAACCGAGTAGAACAAAAGATGATCTTAGACCAACTATGTTTATTGAATTATAGGAAACATTCGCAGGCATTATATCCGCTATTTGATGTGCTTAATTCCTGACTGTAAATTAGATAGTACTGTATACACCAAGGATCGGTCAACACTAAAACTGTGCAGGAAGTAGAGAGCTTGATCGCTTTCGATGGCAATTGCTTTTAAGACGTTTCAATCAGCTGATATTTACGATACACAAGTGATTCACATCACTTGATATTAATATGTTTTTAAAAAAAAATCATATTTTCCGAAGTCATCAGAATTAAAGTGAAACTCTATTCCTCGCTTAAGTTAAACACAATTAAGGAATTTTATCGGGAATTGTCATTGATTAGAAATGTATAGTATTATAACATTGAAGATCTAAGAAAACGATGTTTATAAATACAATGATTCACTTTGATCTTGTGTCACATTGAAGGTAACAAAGTGTATGCTTGTAACTCTTTTAACGCGTTTTTACAGAACTGTTTTAGCATTATGTAAAGCACCAGTGACTTTCGACATCCTAATGTAGCATCGATGCCCAATAGCACTTTAAACATAAATATGAAGTAAAATAGTGCTCCATTCCTGCAGCTTCGTACATTTGTGAGATATCATACAATCTGTGTAGCATTGTATGTGGATGGAGTCCAATTCTTTAGACTGTTTAGCAGTTTTACTGACTTTTCTATGCCCCTCCCCCATACACACACACCTATGTAAAATGATTAAGTTACGCTTTTAACAGGACTTCCTGGTTAACATGGATTCAAAGCTATCGATCTTTTCGGATGAATTTAAAAGTGGCTAAAGCTGGAAAGGTTTTGATGGTGCAATTAAATGTAACTACGCACCAAATGCAAGGTGGAAATGGCTCATTTACATCCTTAGAAATCTGTCTGACATAGTGAATACTTGATTAAATGACTGCTAATGTCTACTGTGTTTCCGACGAAGAGAATTATTAAGGGAGCAGTTGGTCGTTTAAGCTAGTAGCATCGTACATAGCCTGACTATGGGTCTACTTTGTTACTTCTCCCAAAGTCACATATAAATTAAACATGTGGAGATGGCCACTGTTTCCGGCACAGAATGATAATTTTAAGTACATCACACACATGCTATGGAAATAGAGGGCGCCTCATGAAGTGCCAGGAAATGGCCCATTGAGGTTGGTAGTATTGTGCTATACTATTATAAGAATAATTGCTTTAGTCCCAATGTCGTTGTAAACTGGCTTACAGTGGTTGTTAATCCGAGTTGTATTTGGTAGTTTCAAAAAGAAAACAGTAAACTCCAGTGAATAATAGGTAATGAACGAGAAGAAAATTCGGGTTTACATACATGTAAACTATATAATATGATGATAGAAACAGCCTGCTTATGCGTAAGTGTTGTAGTGATAATTTTACGTTTATTCTTATGTACATGTGAATGGATAGTGATTTTGTTGCTGTATTCATGAATTTATCAATATGTCAATAACCTGATTTGACCTTTTAAGGATTGACAGCATTTTTGTTTACGTTAATTGGCTTCTGAACGAAAAAAAATTCATAATCTCACGTTTAGATTAAAATTGAGCCATTTTTATAATCAGCTGATATGGATCAGACAAGATAATTGTAGGTGTTGTATTGATAACATCCACGCATTAAATGCGGAAATTGTCGATTACATGGCGATCCAATCTTAACCCTTCCCTTCTGAGAAGGGGGCTTTCAGGCGGTATTCTGACATTCGAAACAATCGGGTTTCTGGGACATTTAACTACGCCACACAAGATGGAGATTTCTGTGAGGTGAAGGGTACGCTCAAATGATCTTAACAAAATGTCGATATTTACAATAACACAACTTTACAGCCCCAACGTATATATTATTTGAGGCAGAACTATTGTGTAGTTAATTTTGGTTACATCTGATGTATATACATGGAGTACAAGCTTTGTCCGTTCTGGGATATCTCAACTAGCTTTCGTCCATTGTGGTACGGGGACTTTCAGCCTTTAAACAACTTAACCAAAGCTCACGGATAGGCCTACCTGGCTTAGAGCATGATAACTATATATTATTAATAATTGAATTGTGATTTACATGGGTGCCTTGAAAATAAAGAAGAGGTTTGTCTAAACTGTTCCGTCACACCGTCAAAACTATAAAACACCAATGTATACCTGCATTGTTTTTTCAGGGAGCAGCCCTCTGAATAAGGCAGGGAAAACTCTTCCCATTAGGTCGGTTAACTTGAAGATTGTCAGTAGTACAGGTGTAAATAATCCACTACC
>JAVFBX010244635.1:0-10281 GCA_034783855.1 Mopalia kennerleyi | reverse complement strand
TCTATATATAGATCAGTGGGTGTAGCTCATGAATATTCAATATCGTTACGACCGCCATTAAAATCAGCCGCGTTCCCCCAGAGGTAATTTACGGGACGGAAATGGCCGAGGCTGTTCAGACATGTTCCCCACTGGTGACCGACCGTGTTTTCGAACAATGACGTCAGTCCCGCCTGTTAAATGAACTTGGTTAACTTAGGGTCGAGCATTTAGCTTGGCTATCTCACCACGGAGAGCGTATGCTATCTTATGATTATCCATTTATAAGCTACAAAGTTAGCCAATTTGGATCACAAACAAAATAGAGAGTGTTGTAGAAGATAGTCATTTATGAGACACTTTAAGTAGGCATTAAACCAACGTTATATGATAACGTAAAATAAACGTACATACAACTGTATAAATTACGAGAAGATTCACTGAACTGAAATATAAATGATGATATGATAATGGCGATTTGACTAGATTTGTTTCCACTGTGTCAACATATATGGAAGGAATGGAATACGTAAGTTATACATAGCAATACATATATATATATTTTGAATAAATGGAGAGAGAAAAATTTGCTTGCCTCCACCGGGATTCGAACCCGGGACCTTTGGGTCAAAGGTCCAAAATTTAGGCATATAGAACAAAATTTACGTGGTGAAGAAATTTAGTCATTTACATGCACACGGCATTTTGAAGTCAGTGTTAGGGTACGATGTGGGCGTGGCACTTGAATACTAGTAGCTACAAGTCTTCCAACATGTGTGATTCTGATGTTACTTGATTGGGGAATGCACCGTTTCTATGACTGTGGTGTGCCCAAACACAGTTGTACAATGTGAAATGTTTTATTCCCATGGAACAATAATGATCTTCCAGTGTGTATTTTTATTGTTCTGAAGTTTGTGATCTGTTATCCACACAATACCGTGGTAATTTTTCTTAAGGAGCAAACATAATCGTTGACAGATAGATCATCAATGTAAATTACAGCATCACTTTATACTTAAAAGTTATTTCTTTTTTGACTCCGCACTATATAAGGCATGGATAACTATAGTGTATTGTTTACAAAGCCAATAGATTTTCCACAGCTGACAATGCTCGGAATGTGAGACTATTTGTGAAATCCTGGAATATCCGAATTTTGGGTTTCTCCATGCAGAGGATGTTGCACATCATCATACTCCACACCTCCAAATACATGGGTAGAATTAATCCCGATGCTGCTACCTACAAATGAATTGATCTTGTCAATGGTAACGATGATAAACCAAGGCCTCTGTCACGTTAACCCATTCTGTATGGAATAGACATTCCTGATGCCAAATGACACAACAATAACTAAAACGCACAGAACGAAATTGTGCATGACAGTATTTGGCGAAGGAGCACTATTTGGTTGGTACGGTTCACAAACTGGCGGAGTAATTCCTGACATGAAGTGCAGTAAAATGTCTGCTAAAGCTGAGTCACATGATGTCCGAACAGGTTTATCTATACACCCTGTCATTCCTGTCAGAAAACTGAAACGAGAATAGATAAGTAAATAACTACACAACATTTAATAACGTATGTCTTAATCATTCATCGATGAAACCTTTCGGATACAGTTGTTAGAGATGACAGGGGTAAAATCAAGTAGTGCTGTACCATCATGTATACTTTGATAGCCGGCTTCTTAATTAAAAACAGCCCATACAAGCTCAAAATTGTTGTTGATAATAGCCGAATAAAGTACACAGAATAACATTAGTGATAAATATCTAAATGAAGGATATGATAGCTCCATTCCTAACAAACCATACTATCACAGTTTGGGATACTTCAGAGTGGGAGCGACCCATTATGCAATAATACATTCGACAAATGGAAATCTTTTTTATTAAAAATCCACCATTCAAAAATTGCCTACGTGCATACTGTTTCCATCATGGCGGCTTCGTTATCCCTCCGCCGACTCCTTTCAAAGTCAAACAATCCCTGGTACTGACCGATGCACCGCTGAATCTCAGTATTCTGCCGCATCAAACATTCTTTATTTTCTCCATACACTGAAACACAAAGTTCATACTTATGAAATGATTATTTTCATGTCTACGTCGAAAGTTCGTTTGTAATAAGTACAAATGTATATTGATATATAATTAGCCCATTGCTATTTATTCCTACTGCTCTCATAAACTATTTTAGTAACTGTTTGATTTGTATATGGTTTCGTTTAATCATAGCACTAATTCATTATTTCAATCAGAATAATTTGACAGCTTTCATGCCATCTTATTTGTCTAAACTATTTTATTTGTTTGTATTAAGTTTTTTATTTATAGTTTCAAACCCGTGGACTATTTGTATGAGCGTGAAATAGCTCTGCATAAAGTGTAATGTAGTAGGTTAATGTTACACAATTTATAATTACTGTCAACTTACAGAATAGATTATCACAGAACATTTTAAATCCTTGGTCCATTAAGGGCGTATTTGCCATATGCTGTAGTAAAGTTAATCTAGGTGAATGCTGACAAACGTGATTCAGATTTTTAACACACCCGACAGCTTTGTTAAAACTTCCATCTCTGAAAAAATACGAAAATGGACATTACATTTTAAGTGAGCCAAATGATGATTTGTATATAGACAGAGTGAAACAGACTCGCAGGCTTATATTGGCTGCTGAATTTGCACGATTGACCATGTTTATAAAGCACCTTCAAACTAAGATTTAAAAGATAGCATTAACGGTGCCATATAAGTTTTTGCTCACAGTCGTATGAAATAAAGTATCTTGTTTTAGAATCGAAGAAAACACCAACTATATATATCCCAGATATATTTTGAGACTTTATCATTTAACCAATATTATTGAAGTAGACTGGAAAACATTAAAGACTTGACGAATTACGATATTTAAGTTTACACATCTGAAAAGTTAGAGAATTCGTTTAACACCGATTTCATTGTTTGGTTAGTCATACGCTAACTTAATTGTTCTCAAAGCAAATTGCATTATAAGTCGAAAATATCTATCAAACGCAGGGCGGTCCGGTTTACACCCACGTGGCTAGATAAGGTCCGAGAAAAAAAGACGCACGATAGCCTCATTAGTGCCCTTTGTCACATGTTGACTATATAACATGCGGATACACGCTTCTTTATCATTCTTACCGCTATTTTGCACCCTCTCTGGCTAAGGGCAGTTTTCTGAAGACTAGCAATGCTGTCTTTATTTAGAACTGGAGGAAAATTATCTTTCCAATATTATGGAAAAGCTTCACATCTTGGTTGTGCTAGTGTCAATTATTGTTGGAATACACCGCCGTCATATAAGTGAAATACCCTTAAGCACGGCGTGAAACACCAATCAATCAACCATACTTGACACAACTGGCAACAAACTATGACATGATAATCCCAAGACACAATACAAAGACATCACAAAACAGATTGTCTTTCTGTTGCCCCTTAACAACGAGAGTACTATGGTAACATGGAATTTTGTGACGGTGTTTACAATCCAGGAATGGTTAGTCATTTCCGCTTGAATGTGTAGCATGTATTTGTGACAATGTTTCGACATGAATCGTATAACGTCGGTTGACAGAAAATGTCTTACCTACAAATAGCACAAAGAATCTGTGAACTTCTGAATATGATAAACTATTGCTGAAATCAGAACCACTTGGGGTTTTTTTTTTTTTTTTTTTTTTAAATTTTGCACCGTTTTATCAAACTGCACTGCAGAGGGCCCTCTTTATTAGACAGCGGCTCCTCTAAGCTGTTCATGGGTTGAATCAATAATTTGTTTGATTAAGGTATATCAAAAGGTGCATTTTCACTGTACGAATTACAATCCCAATTAAGGGGATTTCCCTTATTTTCTGCATTTTGATTGGTCGAGAAAAACGTACAAAACAGTTGACTAATCAGAACTCAATACGTTACTACAAATCACAAGGTGAGAAGGTACTTTAACAGATGATGGATTAGAGAAAGGTGAAGCCTAAGTCTCCAGGTGACTGAACTCTATGTTATCAGATGAGCCGACGATCAACTCTAACACCAACAACAACACACATGCATAGGACCTTTATCGCTCTATAATACATTTCCTCCATAATGAAAGAAGTGAATTGAGCTTCACAATCTTTTTGGAATCAATCACACTGAAAACAATAATTTACTTGACACGGGTCTGGTCAGGTGTGTTTGAGAATACAGTTACATTCAAAACAACATTAACATATCGAATTGAGGCTTTCTTGTCTTTGTTAAAATGGATGTTTTGGTATTCAGAAATATAAGCAGGCTGTAATTATAAATTACCTGTCATTAAAAGAGTTGTTAATGACGAAGAAGCACGCTAACAAATAACTAATTCAGCTATTTTCGTGGTCACTTCCTTAAAATTAAGTACAACGTAGGAACTGTGTTCTCTTCGTAGGATACAACGTCATCCCGTCTTAACCACAGGGGAGTGTTTCATTCATGCATGGTGCTTCATGGTAGTATTTCATTAATAAACCATGTATCACATAGCACACAGCAGTATTTGATTCACATACCATGCCTTTAATTATTTCAACACAGGGCCCACGGCAATACATGGACCAAACTTCACATGTTTTAAAATACAATATTTCATACATAGATCCTGTCTCACATACTACACTACACTACATTATTTCACCCATATATTGCGCCTAAGATCCACTGCCACACAACAGTTTTTCAATAGTACGGTTCATAACTTGCAATGCACCATATGTTTGTGATTAGACAGTATTGTACTAATGGAGGATACTCCACCTACTTTCTGTACAGCATACGTTCATCAACAGATCACAAACTTGCTATAAGTTACCTAAACTTGGGCCTAAACTTGTCACGCATCAGCATTTCACTCAGCTACATGACGCCATTATGTAATATTCTGTTTATACATGTACGTATATAACGGATAATGCTTCAGGTGACACTTTGAATTGAGTTATTCCTTCTTGACGTGTGCTTCAGGCAAATATATTTAAAATTGCTTATTGGTATTGGTTATCGTTAAACTAAGAAAGGAGAATGATCCAAAGTCGATATATTATGTCTACAAATCCAGCATGTGATTTCCCCCTTATAACTTAAACTGTCAGCCAATGATTTAAAATAGCACTTTTTCATTTCAATCTAAAACAATTCTTGTAAAATTAAACACTTGCTCACTGTACATAATATTGACATTTGTCAGGAAAATCACCTTCATATCCCCTTTTAAACTTACACCCTTGAGCAATAGTTCATCCGAAAGTTAAGGTGCCCTTACAGGACATATAACGAATTAATTCAGAAAGATTAATTAGCATGGTTGAATCATAAAGAACAGACACACAATAGTAATTGGGAAGTTGCTTAATCAGGCTAAATCGAGATATTAAGGAATAATTGCCTAGCTAAAAGATAATTATAGTAATAGTTCTGGCTGTACAAACACACAAACGGACAGGTGCCCTTAAATGGAATAACAAATCACCTTAATTCACATAATAAGTATTTCCTGTAAGTTAAATAAAGAACCATAGGGACATCAACCCCATTTGAATAAGTAATATTACATACCAATTGACAAGACAACCCTTTATCACTAAATCATATTGAATATTTTAAATCGTAAACGATGTTAAGTGACCATTATTTTATATATGAAACAACGCCATACAATCACTGACAATAGATGCAATGGTCGTATTATACAAAAGAAACAAAACAATACAGCAAAAATACCTACTTCAGTACAAATATACTGTTAACTATTAGACACACTTCTCTTTCTCTTGTTTATATTTTTTACGGTATTTTATATTTTTTTGAAATAATGTTCACATCCATCTCGAACCATCAACATGTCATTCATTCCCCCCTCCCCCCAAAAAAGCAGGGTTAAAGCCACCAGAAAGAAAAGCCCCGTTAACGGATTATTGGAAACTAAGTCAATCATACACCCAAAATTGTGATCCTACCAGCAATTAAAGAATAATTCCCACGCTTAAAGGACATGTTATGGTAATACCGATGGCTGCACAAAATAATCCACACAATGACTGGGCTTACTTTGCACCTTAATGGCCAGAAACAAAAGAGTCTTGTGTGTTAAATAAGGCAAATAAGAGACAGCCTCAATACCATTTTAACCGTGGATATTCACTAAACATATGACCATATGTTTGATCAGTTCTTGTAACAGACAAGCACATCTATATTTGTAAGTAATTAAATTATGAACATCAGCTTAACTTCAAACTTGTATCCACGTAAGTTAATAAGCAAGAAGTATATTACCAGAAAAGGTAGCGTATAGGCTGCTGCGTGAATTATACCGTTGGTCAATGTCCCAAGACAGTCACTTATCGGAGTGTTTTGATAGATTGAGAAAATTATTGTTTCTACAGTGCAAACCCTACATACATCATACTAGCAAGGACAAACTGTCTCTAGCTAGAGGGTGTAATAGAATTGAATAGTTACCATAAAAATAAAAATCAATCTTACTTAAAGAAAGACAATGTCAAAAATAATAACATAATCTAGTAAAAAAAAAATTAATTATTTTAAATTTATTAATAGAAATTAACACAAACAGTACAAGACAAAGTTAATCAGAAAAGTGTAATACGCTGAAGGGTGAAAATAATATGAAAAAACGCAGAATAAGCTTTTTAAAAGGATTTCATTAAAAACGAATTTCAAAGAATTTTATTTTCAAATTTGTCATTCAATGAATTTAATTTCAATTTTTTTAAATAAAAAAAATCATAATTTAGTCTATCAAGCACAAGTATGAAACCAGGCATTACCCAGTCTCAACGGCATTGTGACCAGACCAGCGCTGGTTGATAAAAAAGTGCACCCTACCGATACATAGATAAACGTCGAAGGACATGAATTGGATGTGGAATCATGGGTAAATCATACTAAAGCTATTTTTCCCGTTTTTCAAATGTTATATTTTACCCATAAGGCGTCAGTTGTCGACAGTGGATTCTGACATTCAAACTGCGCGAAACGAACGAAATCCCCCATTTTTGGCGCAATGAATCATATGGCACTATGGAAGTCCCCTTAAACTAACAATGCCGTTGAGACTGGGTAAAGCCTGGTTTCATGCTTCTGTTTGATAGACACCTGCTTCAGCATATAACTCCAGTATTCAATAACATTCATTGCAATATATGTGAGGAAAGAAAACTTAATTTCCAGGAAAGTGACCTCACCAAACAAACCTTAACTAATGCCTAAATGGGCCTCTCGAAATGTAGGTTATTTTATCCCCTATCGTCACAAGATTCGTAAAAGGAGCGCTTATATTGACGTCATTCAAATTTGTTTATTGTGACGTTACTTTAAAAGCTAAGAATTTCGACCGTTTTTCATGCCAGAGAACCGCCTGCTACGTTCTATTTTTGACATTTTGCGTATCCCAGTGCACATGGGATGTTTACACTCACATTAAATGTCTTCCAAGACAACTATGCAGATACTGCATGTTTGAGAATGGAACATTATACAAATATTGCATGTTTGAGAATGGAACATTATACAAATACTGAACGTTTGAGAATGGAACATTATACAAATATTGCATGTTTGAGAATGGAACATTATACAAATACTGAATGTTTGAGAATGGAACATTATACAAATATTGCATGTTTGAGAATGGAACATTATACAAATATTGCACGTTTGAGAATGGAACATTATACAAATACGTTTGAGAATGATTTGTCATCTTGTGACGTCTGAGGTTCAACAAGCGCGAAGCATGTTGAACTTGTTTTGTTCAACTGAATGTATATATTGGTTCTAGTGTTCGAGACAATTTCATCATTGGTAAACATTAGCGAAAGAGACTTCATGCAACCTCATGTTTGGTTTAATCAGAATTCGACTTGTCAGAATAAAACATTTTGACATGAAGTACTACAAAACTGAATGTTAATAAGTTAATAAGGAAATGAAAAAGACATTGGTATTTTCATGCCAATGGTTCTTACATGGGGACTAGCAGGGACAAAGGCCCCGTTTATACAGTATTTAGACTTCTGGTAAATACATACAGTAACAACACCAGATGTTAGTTACGATAAATTAGCCTGGACATCTTTTAGCGTCTGGAATCAGACTAGCCTGGAAAACATGGACCTTTAAGATTGGCGTGACTCTCTCCGTTTGAGTGATGGATAATAAAATGACCGGCATATAAACTTTTTCTAAATTACCAATATTAGAATTTTGGCGGAGTGCTGGAAGGGAGTTTCCTGTTGCTTGGATGCACTCAGAGCTAAGTGGCAACGTGACGCCGATCAGTCTGTGTATTACGTCCTGTGATTGTCCTGTATTTGTGCTGTCTTGTCTTTTGTTTGTTGACCGTGGCATACAGGGTGGTTTCCTTCGCCCATTGTGCTAGCACGCCGCCATGTAACGAAATAATCTTAAGTACGGCGTAAAACCCCAAACAGACAAACAAATAATCTATTGTGCATTTAGAATAAATAATAAAGTGTTTAGGTATAAAGTTTGAAATCATGCAGGTGCTAAAATTAGAAAGAAACGCAAATGTTAACCCCCTGATAGATTTAGAATATATTCAAAGTAACTATTAACGAAGTAGTGTATCGATTGATTTTTATCCCTAACTGTTTTATTGATTGTATTGTCTTTTTCCGAGATCTAAAGCGAGAAATATCATCTGCCAACATGATTTTATCTAAGATGTAGAGATGTGTTAAGCACAAAGGAAAAACTTGGCGCAAATTTGTTATCCTTTATTAACTAGTTTTCAACACTTAAGATAGTATTGTTTGTTATAAACTTGAACTACTCTTAAGGTCGCAGCAATAACCTGTCTGCTTCTCTAACACACTCAGCATTCAATAAATGATTTGTCAACATTTCACCCAGAGCCGCGATATTGTGGTGTTGCCGCAGGCAATTGTAGATAGGCGTGACGAATTTAACAACCACAGTTGCTACTGTGTTAATCCTTCTTTCTACACTGAAAAGTTGATGGAAACCTCTCTGATAAAGCTCTTATTGTGAACAATCACCTGAACTGCATGTTCAAATATCTGCCAGGGTTTTATTATCGCTTTACTTTATTGAAGGGCTGACTAATCTCTCTTTAATATCACGGATGTGATGTCGACAGTGATGCAAGGTCTGATTACGTTGGTCAGGTATTATGAATTCCGTGGACAGACATGCTAACAGTTCGATAACATATATTAAGTCGTTTCTTCCTCAGCTGACAGCCTTACCTTAATTAATGTACTGACAGCAGTGACAGGTGAAACGATTCAGACCTTCACGTACACAACGACACTCTAACGAGAATCTTACCCGTTCACCGTTAAGAACAGCTTAACTAAACAGGCTGTAATTTTGTAGGATACTGTGTGAACCATTATTAAGGCCAGCTAGCTCTTCGATAACATGTCGTATGTTGATAAACTGGCACTGTTTTACAAACACAGCGAATTTTAATCATGACAGGTCAAATGCAGACGTAATGTACACGGCGAAGCCTCGGCAGTTCTTTGAAGTCATCGTCAAATCGATTCACTTCTTGACAATTGATGATTGACAATCGTTTAGATTATTGGTCAAAATGACTTAAAGAACACCTTGGGTTGGATTCAATCAAGTGGAGGTAGCTTGAACATGCTTCAAAAGACTATCAGTATAGATTGGATTGGATTGATCTGAGGTTTTACGCCATACTCAAGGTTATTTTACTCGTATGACTGCCTGTCTGCCCACTGATCATTCACATCATCCACGTCACGGGCAATTAACAATGACATCCCGGGACAATCGTCTTGTCTACGGGCAATCTACTCCAACAATACAGCTTTACTTACAAAACAATAAAATGTTAAGTACTTCGCTCCGTTGGAAGATGAATGTTCCTACATAGGTAGTAAAGACATTATGCCTAAGAGACTAACATAGCCAGAGCTGGGCTCTTGACCGTGGTTTAGTGGTGAGCGGTCTACTTATCCTACTTCGATGTGTCGTTCTAGGGTTCGTGTCCGTCTGTCGCCCTCAGGTATATGAGGGGGTATTTTTTTACGAGGTTTATTCCTGGTTTCCCGCAGTTTTTAAGCACGGAACAGTGTCTAATGGACAACCCGTCGTCATATTAGTGAAATATCCTGGAATACGATGTCAAACGCCAAATCAAACAAACGAATATAGACAGAGGGTACTTTCATCATGCATTACAATATTGTCGTTTTTAAAAGT
>JAVFBX010244624.1:0-10281 GCA_034783855.1 Mopalia kennerleyi | reverse complement strand
ATTCTAATTCATGCTGTCTGAGAGTAATTCTATTTCATGCTGTCTGACAGTAATTCTAATTTATGCTGTCTGCGAGTAATTCTATTTCATGCTGTCTGAGAGTGATTCTATTTCATGCTGTCTGACAGTAATTCTATTTCATGATGTCTGACAGTAATTCTATTTCATGCTGTCTGAGAGTGATTCTATTTCATGCTGTCTGACAGTAATTCTAATTCATGATGTCTGACAGTAATTTTAATTCATGATGTCTGACAGTAATTTTAATTCATGCTGTCTGAGAGTGATTCTATTTCATGCTATCTGACAGTAATTTTAACTCATGCTCTCTGACAGTAATTCTAATTTTAATATGCTGTCTGAGGGTGATTATATTTCATGTTGTCTGCGAGTGATTCTATTTCATGCTGTCTGACAGTAATTCTAATTGATGCTGTCTGAGAGTGATTCTATGTCATGATGTCTGACAGTGATTCTATGTCATGCTGTCTGACAGTGATTCTATGTCATGCTGTCTGAGAGTGATTCTAATACATGCTGTCTAAGAGTGATTCTAATACATGCTGTCTGAGAGTGATTCTATTTGTGACCCGTCATAGCCAAATGAGTCACTTGGGGAAAATCTCACATTTGTCATTATCTATATAGTGGTAATCTACATTCTTTTGTCTTTCCAAAGGTCCGAAAACTTTAAAAATCGGATAACAAATGCCATTCTTACAAATTTTTGAAATAACCAAATTAGAGGCTGCCGTAAATATAAAAAGTAGTGAAAATCTATGTTAAAGATTAAAGACATTTTTCGAATTTTTTTCCTTAGCAACCAATAATATAACAAAGTGAATTATTTGTTTAGAAAACATTATAAAGAAAGGATATATGGTTAAAAACAAAAACTGAACTTTTCACACATTTTAAGCTTGTATCGCCTGTAGCGTCATTTATAGGTTTGCGACTTCCAACCCATTTGGCTATAACGAGTCACATATTTACAAATCCCTGGAATGCACCAGGAAGATCTTATATTAAAATCATCTTAATCATGGAGTAACATCTTCCAAATAATTAACATTGTTTATATCACAGACACACATGCAACTTGCTTTAAATTAATTTCATTGGCTTGATGCTATACATCAGGGTGGTTTTGTTTTGCCAATTAGGTATATATAATGAATATATTAATATTTTTAATTCAACCGTGATTGCATATTAATTTGACGTTAAATGAAATATAAGGCAATGCACTAAATCTCCGTGATTTCTTTCTTATAGTTGCTTATACTAAAATAGTATATGGTTCTCCTGGATAAACAGTCTTGTCAGTCCATATCTATCGAGTGTTAATAGCTTGTTTGTTAAATATTTAAAATTGTAAGACAAAATAAAATATGGCTAAGAAATTTGGATATGGGAGATGAGCTAATACAGGCACTGCCGGTTTCGAAATCCCTTTTCGGTATTAGGAATTAATTTATTGTGTAAGCCAATATCGATATTCTCAAAAGGCACATAATTGCTGAGCTAAATGTAATACGTGTTTAAACTTGTGTTTCGACTGATTTCGAAAGGTTCTGATTTTTTGCCCAGACTGCCGCCTCTACGTCAAATGTTTCCATGTTTTAATATAATCTTCACTGAACCTCCAAATGAACTGTCTAAATTCGTACCCGAAAGAACTGTTCAAGCACGCAAGCATTGGCCAATATGACAAAGGTTTAAAGTCAAGGCGGGAAGATCACACGGGTCAAAGAATTCCTGAAATATTTAGCAATCCCTTAACCAACTTAGCTCTATAATCCAAGGAAATTCGCTTTTCTAGTACTCATATTGAAATCCCGGTGGGAATGCAACTCCATTATTAAAGAGAAGTTACCATGTCTGGATAACCAACTGATTTAGAAATACAGTTATTGACAGTTTTCTGACGTCTTACAAAGTGTTTAACCTATTTGCATTAAGCCCGCTGCACACAAGCGATACTCCGTCGGTGACTTAAAATCTCGAGGAAATCGGTCCGTGTGCGACAGGTTTGCGACGTGACTAGACACTGTCAGCGACTAGTGGCAAGGGATCAAACATGTTTGATATCTTGCAACTCGTCGCCGACTGTCGGCGACTAATCTCCTCGTGTGCGGCAAACATGCGACAGAAAATCGCAGCCATAAGTTGTACGTCCAATCGGCAACAGAGATAACATAGATAACAGAGAGTCACATGATTTAAATTTTAAAAATATTGACGCATGTATAATAAACTAGCCCCACCGCCTGTGCTTATAATATTATAATGTTATAATGTTCACTATGAGTATGTGTAGCAGACTTCCTTGTTACTCTTATATGTTCAGGAAACTTAATCCCAGTTTGAAATTGTTATTATATTTGTCTACTATCATCTCTGTGAAGCTTATGATCAAAGTAATGTCCGGGTACACAATGCTTCGTGGAAGATGAGAGTCAAATAGTGCATGCCAACAAATTCTATTCAGTTACAATGGTGTGTAATTTTATCAATTGTATACTACCTAAGAACTATTTTTAAACAACTCTCCTTTTTATCCCAGTCTGATTGTGGTGGACACTCGCGCTTGTGGACATCAATTGTCGCTATAGTTGACTGATCATAACGTTTCATTCCCAGGCAAACGCTTATTTATTTTTGTACCCAATGTATTCGTTCCGGTCTTTGGGGCAATTTTTTCAGCGGTAAAAATTATCAAACGGGCTAGTTGCCTACATTGTAACACTCTTCTACAACGGAACCCGTCTGTGATAGCCCCTCATTGACGACAAAACACTTTCATCTGAAAGTCCGGTTTGTTTGAGGATTCTATTTTGTGAGAGAAAATGAGACAACTTGACAGACAGTCGATTATTTCCAAATGTCCCATGCTCAAGTCTGCCCCACGACTAATATTCCACGGCTTGAACAGCATATAACGTATTGTTCTGGTTACAACCACGCGAGCTGTTTCGACCAATTGGAGCAAAATAATTTGACGTAAAGTATAACAATGCACATTGTCAGTCCATCAGACGAGCTATTGTTTCACAGCAGCCGACATACATATCACTTGGTCACAAAACGTTTGGCTCGTTTGATGGGAAACAAAACAAAACAAAAAATCGCGTGGAACAAAAGGCATCAGTTCTGTGCCCAAAATCCATATGAGCGTACACAGACAACAACAAGGGAAATTCATTTGAAATGTATTTGCTATAAATTATCAAACAGTGGATATTGTGTTGACAATTGTAATTAAATGCCTCCATTATCTTCACAATATCCATTTTTTGCCAACCTATCACTGGTTTATATGTAAACTAAGCGATATAGCTAGTTTATAGCCCATAGATTACCTGGCCATACTAAAAGGAAGAGATCATATAGATTTCCAGTGGGAACATGGGTTGCTTTCGGGTGGTATGGTAGTGAAGCAATACTCGCGCATACCTGTTCACCTTAAAATAAACCCCCAATACCTATAGACTGGAAGAACACTCAGTCTGCATTTGGTACCTAACAGTAACAGTACTTTGTAATATACCCTAACACCATCAAATTTGTATGGTGAATAAATTAAATTAAAATTTTTTTCATTACACAAACGTTCCAAAAACTTGGATTTCACATTGTATCAGGTCATACCGTACGGGTTCCACAACATAATATATGGCTTCGTTATGATACGCTGGCGTTAATTAGCTCACAAACCTCAATATAATCCAACTAAACGACTTGTACCTCAAATATATAATTCCAGACAAAAGGTACCTGTGTGTCTGTGTATGCGATTTAGAAAAAAAGCTAAGCCAGAGCAATTCACATGACAATGTTTTAGATGCTGGGTTTCATCCGATTCCTAATCATACGGTATTTAAAGGAAACGCGAGAATTCTTTGTGAGATTGTCAGCGCATTAGGCACTAAACCTGACATGTCACTACCGGTGGTCGCTATTAAAAACGCTAACACCCATTGAAATACTATTCGATAACGTGTGTTCGCGATTTGCTTATATCGTTATTTAACCTTTAAATGTGTTTTAGGAAATTTACTTACAGTGCAGATATCAATTACATTTAATATAATATATTGCACAATATAGAAATCATATGATACACGATAAATATAACTAATATTATACAATGTTTTATAAAGTATTTATATGTGTGTACATGGACATTTTTAAATATATATTAATAAAAGTTCGGTAAAACATCACGAAGAGTTATCTAACAGTATACAAGTGTTATATTCCTTATAAAACTCAACAATGATATAAAAATGTATAAGTATAAAGAAGTTTTCTGCACTGCGTTTAAAAATAAGACATATTGTTAAAACTATCTAATTGTTCAAAATATGGATTAAAACTTGTTTGACACCATATTGTGACATCCCTTTTCCTCAGAGCAAGTTTGCAATAAGGAGGTTAAAAAAGTATCTTCGCTCGAAGAGTTCTCTGAGGGGCATAATTGAAAATGCAATCGACTAGATATGGGCAATTAAAAATATTATGTACAGAACGATATAAAAATAAGTTAGTATAGAATTGTATATCATTTTCGTTAGGGGTGGTATATTGAAGTGACGACATAAAGCTGGGTAATTGGTTCTGCTGTATATCATACCCTTTCTAAAACATATGTATTTTATAATTTTTTTTTGGACCCGCTTTAATCTTTCTGCATAAGTTGTTTGAGTCGGAGACTATATTTCACAGCAATATTCTAATTTGTTCCTGACTAAACTAGAAAAGTTTTCGTAAAACAGATATATTGTTGAAAGATTTTACACGATCTTTGAATAAACCAGTTATATTAAGGTCTTGCGGGACCATTTGAGTTCAAAATTCACCAAATTGTTTTTATCACTTGGGTTAACAGTTAAGTATTCAAACTATATATGGAAGCTCTGGGTAAAGTTCAGAACATTTGTTTTCCCCACTTTAAGCATACTCTCGTCGTTTGTGTTCCTTTTCTTTAATTAGTGTCGGGAGACCATTGTCATACCAGTCCGGGAATTTTCGTTCCTTTAATTTTTAGCTTTGTAACACATTCATATAAAACAGCATGGATAATATCAAAAAAGTAATCTAAGCGTTCGTTGACCGACACAAAAGTCTCTAGTATTGAACAGTTCGGACACGAAAGAGGTATTTTTATGTTCTCGAAATCTGCCTTTTGTAATTCTAATCCACTCGATCATTGATGGGCAAGCGCGAGCAAATTCTGTGGGGGAGGACTGCAGTACTTTCTAAAGCTAGGTGTTTATACTTAAATGAAACAAGACTTTGTGTAAATAGTTGAGAACATTCGTTGAGTTGACAAAACTGAATACAACGGTACATGGTCCAATCCCTGATGTCATCCCTCGTGAGTAGTCTGATAACATAGGCTATTTGAGCACGTAGGCTACAAACAACATCTTCGATTTGATTGGTCAATACCAGTTAATTGATTGTACTTAGGTCATGTAGAGGTCATCGGTCATGACGATATACAGCATGTCGTTCACACAATCCTTATCAATATAACAATTGTCGTTGTTCGTCTGCTTGATGTCTGAACATCCCTCGGCCTTTTCTGTACCGTAACACATCGCTGATGTACACAGGGTCATTTCACGGGAGGTAACTCGCGTGGATTTACTTTCACCGTATGGCTGAGTTATCAACGTGTTCGTTGTTTTTACCTGAAGGCTACCATTGTGTTGATATGATAACGTCATATGAGCTATATTAGTATTAAAATAACTATTTGAACTATTTGCAACAAGTCATACTTAAAAAAGTAACAGTGTTATATTTAAATGTGATATTACCCGATAAATGAGCTTGTTTGATGTGTGTTTTTTTATACAAATCCGCGGAGTACTTTGGTTAATTTCCACTTACAGCGGACAATATTTGAAATATTTGCAAGAACTCATACATAAATAAGTAACAGCGTTTTATTTAAATGTGATTTTACCCGAGAAATGGGCTTGTTTGATGTGTTCTTGTAATACGAATCCGCGGAGTACCTTGATTGATGCATGCGCACAAAACATCCGACGGTTAACATTACACGCTATTATTCACTTCGAGATACGGAAAGTGTTGATGATGTTTCGACAGGAGTCTGCTTGTTACATTATATAGGTCATGTATCCCTGTGGGCATGTATGTTAAGTAAAACAAAACGTGAATTCTTAGTTAGGGTTTATATTTACCCATACCCCAATATTTGCCTAAAACCTAACTCTGACCATAACCCTAATCCTGACACTAACAATAAAGGCATATCCTACTAGGCGGATCAGCTATTATCTTCCAAGAAAACCTCACAAATAAATGTCTCATCTTGAAAGCGCGAAAAATTCAAATTGTTAAATGCTAAAAATAGTAGAGCAAATGGTTGGCTATTTAACGGTTAAAGCGGCAGGTAAGTTCGTTTAGAGTTTTTGTTGCCATAGATATATCAAATTCGTGTTGTAGCCCAAATAGGGTTATAGAGCATGAAAATAACCCGCGGCTGCCCTCGTTAATTAATTGATACAACACACACTTCTCGGCATTGATCGCCCATAATATTGCCTCGAACAATTTCGAGATCACCAAACTAATTCCGTACATCTACATCAGGTCTCCCACCATTATATTACCATAAAATGGAAAGCAAAATGTAACCTATACGAAACATGAAAACATTATACTTTTGACTATTCAAAAGACTTCTAAAGCGAGAAACGTGACTTGCATAACCCTTTACTGGATAATATAGTTTGTCTTTCTATCATGATTCAATGATGTATAACATTCAAGGAATAATCTGTTTGATTGGGTTTTCCGCCATAGTTAAGTCTTCTTCATTCACTTGACGGAAATAAATGAAAGTGGTATGACTGTTACTTTTCTATTTTCGCAACAGTGTTGTAATGTGGCGTTGGTAAGAAGTTTACATATTATATTTTTTTATGCAGAGAAATAAAATTTGGGTTGTCTCCATCGGGATTCGAACAGTGGTCTCTTGAAGGGAGGCTCAGTGTTTTAACCGTCTCGATATACACTATATCTTTGAAAAAAATAACATTCCCCAGGGTAAAGCGTAACATTGCCCAATAAATACGGTCACATTCAAACTACTTTATCCTCATCAGGTACTCCCGGAGGACATTGTAAGATTTTAAAGTTCCAGAACTGTTTTGGCAGTACACGTCTGGTCTGTTCTTCTCGGGTCTTGACCGAGTAATGATGACGTCTTACCGAAACATATATCACTCCACATCATATGTTAAACGTTGTCTACTCTAGGCGGCCTGGTTGCCTTTACCAGACAGTTGAATTGTTATATTGCTTGATCAAAACAAATCATACTGTGATTTTAGATCTTGTGGAAAAAGTAGACAGATCAAAGACATATAAACCACGTATGTTCATGAACGGATTAACATATTTCTTTTAGAGTAATAGGCAGAGAAAGTTTAAGTTATACGCCATAATAGTAAGAAAACACGGTGTGTCCCATGCGTTCAAAAGACATTAACCTTGGTAACAATTATTAATAAAAGATACAATTGTGTCATGAGCAAAATCCTATCAAAGTCTTGATAAGACACAAGGGACACCGAAATGACTTGGAAAAACGCAAAATTCTTACAACATCAGTGGAGTGGAAAGAGATTAGGACCTCTGGTTAGCTGATGTCTCCCTGCAGACCTCTTCAAATCATATAGTGGGGTTGACAGACGGATTATTCGTTCCCGGTATGCATTTCCTACTGCTATAAGACGAGATGTCAAAAACATGTTATTTGATCAAGGTTTGAGCGGCTTTGACTGTATCATTTATAGTCCCGGTGGGCAGGAAACTGAATATAGGGCTTTGATTTCCAGTAACTAAAGAGGTGATATTCTTTGTAATGCAGTGTATGGCACCAACAAAAAATACAGATATATTGGGCCAGAACGAAGTTTAGGTTTATTTCGGAATTACACTACTTGCAATTGACTGTCTGGTTCGTGAGGTGCATCGTTTAATATCGGGATAACCTGATTATATGGCCCATAACTCTCGTTTATTTCTCCTTCACATCGTTGATTTTACAACAACACAACAACTTTCGTAACTTCAAGGGTGTAGTAAGTTAGTAATTCCAACTATTGGCCATGAACTACGTGTAAAGAGATTGCTCAAGATGACTGGGGAGACATGGGATCGCAATAAAGACCATTCAAGCTCATAAACCGCCTTACCATTGTAATAAAACTCAATCCCCTAGAGTAATTTTAAAATTTGCGACACACTCCGCGACTCGTAGACACTTTTGCGAACACACAATAATATTCAGACAACGGTCATTCCCACGGTTATTTGATGGAGAAAACTAACAGTTTAAAGTTGAAGCTCATCACGGAACCGTGACCTACAATTTATTGATAATTGTATGTATGTGGATAAGTGTCGGTTAGAGAATTATGTTTACGTTACGGTTTGTCTCCCCAAAAAACACTGAACATTACTGTTTGGTTTGGAATTTAGGCTCGATGAGCTTTTAGAAACATTTCGTTTGTTTGTTTGGGGTTTAACGTCGTACTCAAGGGTATTTCACTTATATGACGACGTGCCAGCCGAATGGGGAAAGAAACCACCCTCGACATCACTGGCAACAAACTAAGACAGGGCGGTACAAATACAGCACTATAACAAGAGGCAATACAGACACCACAGACATATAAGCTTCCTGTTCCCCTTTAGCTAGGAGAGCACCAGGACAACACGAACCTCCCTCCAGCCACCCGCTAGAAACATTTGGAGGTTAGGGAAAGACACAAGATGAACTAATAAACATATGGGAATTGTTTCGTTGATCGTGGTTACGCTTGAACGTCATCCACGATTGTAACCCTACTGGATTGAGCTGTAGTCATAAGTGATAAGATGAATTGAAGGCCTTAATTGTAAATTCAGAATAGATGTATAAACTTAATATTAAAAGTATATAAATAATTTTTATTCAAAAACAATATGGTATCGTTTCTATAGAGTATGGACTTACTGGGTACTGATAATTTCAACAGATTTTAAACAACATATGTCAAATATATATGCTGATCAGAAAGATATGCAGGTGAAATGGCTCGTAAAACGACGACAATAAATTTCAAGAGTCATTATCGCCTATTTATCTATCTGCAGAACAGCCATGACGATTCACCTTTTTGCTGTATGCATGAACAGATCAACATTATAGGAGTACGAGTGCTGTCTGAGATTTGCTGTACATTATTTGTTACTTGATGCAATAGGCCGAAAATAATATTTGAACTTGCTTGTGATTAATATATTATGTGTGAATGTATGGACGTATAATTGACTTGTAAGCGTAGATTTTTTCCAACGTTTCATATATATTTTTATGTCACGAAAAGGCTATGTTAATCCATAACATTTAGCGAAATGTGTTCCTTTAAGGTTCGATAATAATTTGTTTAAGATATCGTTTCGCCAGTCTGCCGGCGCGGTCAAATGATCGGGAAGTTCTTTGTATCAAAAGCAAAAGCACACTCGTCTATTTAGACGTACCAAAGACTTCTAGAATAGGTTATGATGTACTGCATCATTTTATTTTATAGAAGATGGTAGCGTTTTCAGCAACTTGACGTATCCTGTCCAAAATATAATCACCACCTTGAGTGCAATACGTTATGAAGCTGATAATGTACTGTGATTTGACGGATTCCCTGTAGACAAAATCATGGTAAATCCTTGACAACGATATGAGGATGATATGAAAGTAGCGTTACACACCAATAGCCAATAATCGCAAATGCCCCAAGTAAAGTTCGAGTTAATTACAAAAAGCAATTCTCTACTCGTTATCAGCCATGGGGTATCTTTTCTATATTACATCCATCGAGTTTTTTGTTGAGACGCAATGTTATTTTCGGCTCAAAGTAGTTATGATAGTATGCGTAAGTTTGAGCTGAATCGACTTCGGAACTCTCTCAAAACATATAAAATGTAGAAAAACAAGATTGTGTGTGCATTACACAAAACTGGGATTCAGTTGTATGTGGTGACAGCATTGTTAAGGCAACAATACACAGACAACTCCAATGCATATTCCAGCAGAGCACTATTCAATCAGGCATAACAGCCTCCAAGTCTTTTCCCCCACAGCCACGATCAGGCATAACAACCGTCACGCCTTGCCCCCCCCCCCCCCCACAGCCATGATCAGGCATTACAACCGCACGTCTTTCACCTCACAGACACGATGAGGCATAACAACCG
>JAVFBX010244613.1:0-10281 GCA_034783855.1 Mopalia kennerleyi | reverse complement strand
TACAAGATAAGTACGCATTAAATAATTTTCGTTTTTGCGGCATTATTTTAATTTATGAACAAACTTTGATACCACTTGAAATCGTAGCAATCTGAATTTATTGATAAAAGCCAATTTTGGGAGCTAGTGCCTCTTTAACGCTCAGTTAAACAACAAGTACAAACAATAGAGCGGAAATCGGGAAGAGAAGATGGACTTTCCCAATGCCAGAGCATGCGTATCTGCAAGGGGATTCCCAATGACGTCACACATGTAAACAAAGACGTGTCAAATATTAATGGAACGACTTGAAATCAAACATCAGTGAAACAGTAACAACAATATAACTAACACTCTTAATCTATACAAACAAACTAATTTACTGGCGTATCGCCTTTTCGTACTGCGACTTTCTATTCGACACAATATGGGCACTGTCGTCGGACATTCCGATTGGACATTTGATTTCTCTGTGGGAAGGAAATTCAGGTCTTGGTAGGGTAGGCTAGATAGCCCTGCCGGATTGCCGGAGGCTCTTCATAGGGAGGATGTGGGGGTGAGGTTATCCCTTCTTCATCACAGTCAGAAGCAGCTGACTGTCGATCTAGGTATCGATGATGCGGTGTAGACGACTGAGATTTTGTAAACTTTTGGACAGTGCACCAGGAGTCCCTGATGGATGTGACTAAATATCGGTCTCTTCGATGCCATTTTAATTGATCAGAATGCAGGTACACAAGATCCCCGGTGGACAGCTGAGGTGAGGTAGGAGTCTAATTTGTGGACATTTACTAATTTCGCTGTAGGTATGATTCGTTGTACGCATGTTTTGGTGAAGTTTTGGTCTTCAATGGGAAACTGCTCTCTGCTGAACTCTCTGACAATCCGCGTGATATGCGAGAATTGATTCTGGCTGTTGCCATAGCAAGTTACGGGTGAAGCGAATGGCACATTCTGAAGCAACTAGGACTCCAGCTCTAAAACTGCCTACTCCTCAACTAGGCTCTTGTTGATATTTTTGGTCTTCCAATATTTATAGTAATTCCGTACTGTTGAAGTAAACTGTCAGTATAAATCCAGGACTTAAATCCAGGAACAGAATCGGTTCTGACAATCGCTGGGGTCCGTCAAAAGGTTTCAAATTAACTATTAGCTCAAGAAGGTTGTTCCTCGAGGTAGAGCTCTTGTCGTCTTGAATTATGCATAACTTGGTGAATGGTGTGGTACACTCACGAAGGATAAGGGTCATCTGGCGAGATTTTCGTCTAATATCACAAGCGAAAGATAAGCCAACGTGTGGTGGAATTGTGCTTTGTAGAATAAGTAGGTGAAGAACTATCCGAAGAGATGCACATCGATTACTATAATTGACAACAGGATGGTATTCGTTCAATGGCGCGGTCTACATTCAGATGGTCGACCTTGATGAGAAGAGCAGTTAAAAGACCATCTAGAACCTCTCTGGGTACGACGATGCAGTCCTGGGTGAGTCTACAGGGGTCTTGATGACGTACTATGAGTAAACCATCCTAAGCAGTTAATCGGGATGTTGGTCAGGTACCGTTTGATATCCGTGATGTTGGTAAGAAATTTTGAAGGACAGGTGCCTTGCCTGATGTGAGCTTGTGACCGTCTGAGATGAGGACAATCCGCTTGAAGTGTAAGTCAAGCAGCTCTGTTGGCATCTTCTCTAGCTAAGGGTTTTATATCCGAGCAACTCTGCATTACAACCCTTGGCGGATAACTCCGGTATAATGGAACTCGGCTTCCAAGCGATTGATTGGATGCGTGGGAAAATCTACTCATCCAATCAGATATTTCGAACTTGTTTGGGGTATTCAACCAGCTCAGTGAAATTATTCGATATGTACCTACCTCTACAGACACCAAATCACCGTATATATACCAACACTGCTATACAAAGTTAGACAAACTGTCAAAACTGGAGTACGACATTCAACATAGGTTATCTACGCTGGCTGGATGTAACTGTAAACAAGATGAGTTAACTATCGCCTTGATCATTTTATCCGCCAGGTAACTGAAACACTCGCTGTACACCAGTTATCTGCCAAGGGTTGTAATGCGAATTGCTCGGATATAAAACCCTTGGCTAGAGAAGATGCTCTGTTGGTAAAGGGTGATTTTGCTTTGCCGGTTATAATATCTTCTAAAATGAAGTTCTGACAACACACTCTCCCAAGCGGTCTACGAACGAACACACCTGTAGTTGTGATTGTCACAGACGCATTGCGGCTGGAAAAATCATAGGGTACGTGTACAGATCCTTTAAGATGCCGAACAGACAACTGAAATATGCTGATCGTGGAAAAAGATTGACACGCGGGTTGGCGGAAAAGGCACCTCGGCACAACTAATCGTATGCCTGAACACATGGTTTGCTATCTGTTAGTATAGAGGCTGATAATTAGGAATGGATTAAGAACGGGCTGAAATGTTTTGTCGTAGCGGCGATAGACAGCTAGGGCTTCAAATTGGCATGGAATCCAAGAAAGTTGCTGTCTACGTAATTTTGCTCTGAAAAATACTGCGGCATGGTGTCTACCCTTTCGGTGACTTACAATGTCGCCCCGATGCCTTTACACGGAGCCGTCTGTTACTATCCAAAGCTGGTCATTGGGATGAAGCAGAAGTATGCTTTAATTGTTTAGAAGGGCTGATTGCGCCTCGCTAAAATTCAAGAGTAGGGTGTGAGATTTCATCTTTTCCTGTGAAATCAGATATGGCGTCATCCGAAGTGGATATTATGCTTGAGCAGCGAGGATTACACGCGAGAGCACTTTATATGCACCGATGAAGTATGGAAGGCCCGACACTTTGGTAGAAGGTGAACATGTTGAAAGATGAGATGCAATGAGGACTGGCATAGATTGTGCCATTTTACCATGACCAGTCAGGAATTGCATTGGAAGCTGGTGTGATTATAGTTTTGGTGGCTGTTCAGTTCAAGCCGATGGAGTCAGCTCCACAGTACAAACCATCAACCAGTTTTACAACTGTTCCCTCTTCAAGAAGGTCACCAGGAACTTGACACGTGAGTTCCTCTAAAACAGTTTCAGAGCCAGGCATATACATGGTGAAGCGAGCGTAAACACGAACTCCACGAAATGGTTTAGTGACGCCACAGTATTTTCATCAATTCACTGGCTAATGGTATTTGGTAAAAGGCGTTAGATAAGTCTGTAGTTATGACATATTTCCATTTTGTTCTCTGATGCAAGATGGGATCAACATCCGGCATCAAGGAAGGTTGAGGTTTGGCATATCGCCCAACATCTACAAATGCCGAGACAAATCGGAATTATCCACCATTTGGCTTTATGACAAGGAATGATGGTTTAGGTATGAGTCAAATTGTTATTTCGTGAGTAGGCCTACAGGGGTAGGCGGCCTGTACGCCGGGGCGGTATGGCCGGTTCCATATTGCAACTTTTTGAAACGGCACTGTGGCGCCGTTGTAGCCATTAATTTAGGATCAAATACATCACCCATTTTCTCTAACAGATTGTGAACCTTAGATCTGGCATCTGCTGGCAGTATATTGTCGGGGTAAATTTTGACGGAAGCTGAATGGCTGGCTAAGGTAGAAGTCACTTGCTGGACAGCGGGTGGTGTTCGAATAGACGTGGAGGGTTGTGTTATTCGATGGGTAAATCGAGTTTTGGAAACAGGCCAGGCCATAGGTTTTTTTGCTAGTAGGAGCACGTAGTTAATGCTCTCTTCGAACAGTGTGGTGCGTGGCTGGAGTGTCAGAAGACCTGCATTAGTAAATGTGTCCATCTTGGGAAATAATTTGGCTGGTCGAATGGTAATATCGTTTTACTCCATGAATGGTGTGCCGGCGAAAACGTCTACGTCTAAATTTCCCACTACTAAACCATGGAACGTGTTTCGTTTAGCGCGGGTTACGCAAAATTTAACTTTAGCTTTATTTAGAGCTCAGGAACCTAAACAACAAGTACAAACAATAGAGCGGAAATCGGGTAAAGAGGGAGACATCCCCCGCTCCTTAGTACTGAATAACGTACAATCCTTCTTTATCAGTAGTGCGCGATCATCGCGCACTACATATAACGCACACATCCTTCTTTATATGTAGTGCGCAATTAATCGGCTCATTACTACATATAACACACAAAATAATTAGTACTTGATAACGCACAACATTCATCGATGAACATCGGGAGCAACAAAGCGAGGAAGATTCAGTTATATAAATGTATCAACGTCAATAACACATGGAAAAGTAAACTATTAAGAAAACTCAAAACTGACTCGAATTCAATAAGTATAGGCACTGAACTCTAAAAACAAAATAATAATAAACCCTATTAATCTATCAAGAAGAGAGTCTATAAATGTCTCGATAGAGCCTTCATTCGAACCGCTGTTTGTAATTGGTTTCATTTTATTTACTAAGGGCCGTTGGAATCCGGATCAGATATAGATTATCAGCGTCCGTAACGTCTTAATATAAAATAAATAAAAAATGTTTAAAAAAAAATTAATGGAATTTGGGTTCAACCTGTAGTAACAAATATTATACCTCATTTAAATTTCTCTTTATTCGTTGCATGTGTTTGTTGCGGTCAATATTTTGCGGCTCGCAACGATATATTGGCCCGCAACGATATATTGGCCGGCAACGATATATTGGCCCGCAACGATATATTGGCCCGCAACGTTTATCAGTTACTTCCCTCTCCACTGTAACTATTAGGTTAACGTTTGCGCCATCACAGAGACATTCGCTTCATTTAATATAGTAAAGAGTTACATAAATTTGGGAAATTCGATATAATATAACAAATAATGTAGGGGACTTTGGGTTTAATTGCAGTTTATGGGCTGCTCCGTCATCCACAAAAACTGACCAGTCCGTAAACTGTCATATATGGCCCTCAGTCCCCTACATCATTTGTTAAGTACTTGCGTGGATAAGTTGCATACAATGCATAATTGATGTATAAACAGTATAATATATAAATATATATGTGAAAATTGGTGAACATTGGGGTAAAGTACGCGGGTTATTTAATTAGTTGTGGCCCCAGTGTTATACAGGAAAGCCAGCCTATTATACATTCATCTATAATTGGAAATGAAATACCATGGCAATTAAACCTAGCCTTGATGCATATAATAGTGGCTGTAATTGGACATGTAATGCAGATGGGCTTCTGCGACCGAGCAAGAAACCTTGAACACCTCCGTATATAGCTTAACCTTCATAGGGTGACAACTTATATCTTCGCTTTCTAACATTGTTGTATCAGAAAGTTCAAAAAGGTAGGTTTGGTGTGACTTTTGTTATTATGTTTAAATGGCGTTTTAGTATTCCATAAAGAAAAGTGGGTTAAATTTGCTTCATTACGTGTGGTTTTGGTGTATTTTTCTTTGATTTGATACACGGTGATAAATGTACTTTTAGCCAAAGAATAGTTCCACAGAAATGGTATGAAGATATCCTGTATCGAATCCCACCATATCAAGTTGCCACCGAGGGCTGTCTGACAAAGACAACAGTCGAAATACTAACCTCAAGATTTGGACGCCTGTCTAAATTGTGTTTAAAGGTTAACAATGTATTGGTTACTTTACGGGAATCGTTGTAACCATGTCCAACTGTTAAATACCCGGATACCAAAAATTGGTTATTTATATGTATTTTAACTGGTTTGTGGAATCCCGGGTCATTCAAGTGTTAGACAAACATTTGACTAATTCGACAAAGCCAGTTAAAACCATATAGCGGCCTAGGGTTTGAAGTCTTAAAGAGTTAAACAAAAATAGACAGAACATACCTTGTTGTAATTCATAGCGCACTTGAAATAGTTTCAAAGCATGTCGCCCAAAAATTCATACAGTATGGTTAAATACATCGGCAACTCCTACGTTTTACATGTGTGCGAGATCAAAGAGACCTAATTATCTCCCTTGGAACTTTTTTTAGTACCATGGCGTAAAATGGTTTCTACTTATACTCTATATGTTGAATTAATCAGCTTGGAATTATATACAAAAAACTCCTTCACGAAAAGAGAATGATAGTATGTTTGAACGAAAGAATAATCTTTTCTCGACGGATTTATGCTATTTCTTGCTTTACGTTTCGTGTGTTACCTAAAGACGTATATAGTGGACGCGACAGAGGTGTGTGGTTTTGGTCAAACATGACAGCGCCCATTGGTCTGATGAAACAAGTGTTCAATCCATTTCATTCCTGTCTACATTTCAGTTGAATAAATATATAAAGGGCATCCATATGTATATCTAACAAAGCAAATATTACGCCATACAAGCGAGATTTGTTTTTCCCTCTTTTCTTCCAAAATAACTAAGTTATTTAAATATTAGGCCTATTCAGTCTAGGAATTCCACAAGACAAGGAAGAACAGTGTTTAATTATATCACCTTAAGGCTCAGGGATTGGTAGAAGTCTTTCCTTTTAATTATTCAACTGACGTAATGTTTATATTGACGTCAGTTTCCTCATTTTTTCTGGGGTGTGATCGGAGTCCCTCCAATTTGTAACAGTATAAGCATTTTTGTCTTCTGGAAAGGGTAGGGGTGAGGAGGGAGAGGGCGGGGGGGGCCTTTAAGATCCGAGCCATTTGACTTTAATCACCAGCATGTTGAGATATAAGTCATATCATATTTACGGCACGCACAAATTGATTACATGATTGAATGATTAATTAATTGTGCTATAGACTGGTTGATTTGTTGGTTGATTGGGTGATTGATTACCGCAATAGAGCCACGTCGTGTGATATGCATTATTGAACATTATTAAGTCCACTTTCGGGTTTCTCCTACATTCTGTCTAGTTCTAGCATAAACGGAAAGTTAAAAGATGCCAACTGTCCATTCCACTCCTACAGCCGCACCCGACAGGAACACAACATACGGCACTGAAAGATCAGCTTGCAACGAGGTCTAATAAAAGAGATCTAGAGTAACATGTCCTTGGACTCAAAACAGACAAACGGTTTTTAATTAGTTTCATTTAAATTTAAAAAATACAAACTAAATCCAAGTGAATAGATTTATTCAAAATTTAAATGAATTTTTCCTTGAGCATATATCATAATCATTGTCAATAACTCTATGAACTCATATGTCCATTTTGCAACCATCAAGTACCATCTTGATCTTCCTGGCTACAGGACTTTTTCACTGCAAAGAGAGACTCGCAGAGGTGGTGGGCTAGCTCTTTACATCAATTCGGATATAACATCCTGTTCTTGTGAATCCTTGTTCGTTAAAGCAAATATTCTGGGTAAAATATACCTTATAGGCATAATATATCGTCTTCCAGGAGAAGATTTGAATGAGTTCAACAGCCAGCCAGGTTGTCTTGCTTAGATATTTGCCATCAAGAAAAGAAAAAATGTATAATAATGGGAGATTTAATGTAAAGCAGACGCTCATCATCCGACTAATGAATTCTTAGAAATAATAAAAACCCATTTTTTTCTTCCCCAAATAACTCACCCACTAGAGTGCAGTCAAATTCAGCAACGCTAATTGATAATATTTTACAAACTTTATGAGCGATGAAGTTCTCTCCGGAATTCTTTTGACGGATATTTCTTACCATTTCCCGATATTCCATATTAATAAAACAAAACCCGTCAAGAAAATGACACAAGCAACCACAAGTTATCGAAAGTATAATGAAACGGAAAAGAATGAATTAGTTGAAAGAACCCAAAATACTAATTGGGATGAAGTCCTTAGCGAACAAAATGATGCTGATCTAGCTATGTCCTCGTTTCATGACAAATTGAAATCTATATACATCAGGACTATTTCCCTTTGACCACAACAAAATATAGGAAGCGAAATATTATATACGACCTTAGATTACACATGATTTATTATCTTCCATCTATGAAAAAAAATAGATTATAAAGATGTCAATTGAAAAATAACGACTGGACATCCAGACAACAGTTTCGAAGATATAGAAACAAACTAAACAATGCTCTAAAAATGGCAAGAAAGCAATATTTCGAAACTAAACTTTACCGCTGTAACCAAAACATAAAACAATCTGGGAAACTTCTTAATGAGCAAATGAATAGAAATCAAACAAATCAGTTACCTCATTGCTTTGAAATAATTGGTACTGATTCCACTGACAAAAATACTATTGCTAACGGCTTTAAGAAGTATTTCTCTGAAGTTGCTTCTACACTTGTTGCAGACATACCAAACGTCCAATCGGATTTTTCGGAATTTCTTTGATGTCCTCAGCTTGACCTGTTCGTATTTCCGTTGATTTTCCCAAATGATGTTGAGTTGTTTAAAACGAGCTTGCGTGCAAATGCTTCCCCGCGACTTGATGAAATCAGGATTTCAATTCTCAAATTGGTTGCCAAACATATCTCTATCCCTCTTGCTAATATTTTTAATGTGTCTTTTACTACAGGAGTTGTACCCGGCTGCCTAAAACAAGCCAAAATCTCCCCAATATTCAAAGCCGGCAAACCAAATCTGTTAGAAAATTACAGGCCTATCTCCATCTTGCCTGCCTTCAGCAAAATCCTTGAAAAATTGGCCACCAACTCTATTCTCGATTTTCATGAACGTAATGCAATACTTAACATAAAATCAATTTGGATTTCAAAGAAACCACTCAACGTCGTATGCAGTTGGCTCATTTTGTCACCAGTTAGTAACTGCGAAAGAGAATAAACTTTATACTGCTGTAGTTTTTTTGGACCTACCGAAGGCATTCGAGACTGTTAACCACAAAATTGTGCTGGACAAATTGGACTATTATGGCTTTCGAGGACAATGCAACGACTGGTTTGAAAGCTACCTAACAGCTATGTCGCAGCTTGTGTCGTACACCCTCTCGCACCCAAGGCCTGTATCGTGTTGTGTTCTACATGGCTCTGTGCTGGGTCCTATTTTATTTGTATTAAACATTAACGACATTTCAAATACTTCTAATTTATTGCAGCTTTTTCTGATTGCTGATAATACTACACGATGAATATTGAACTTGACAAACTGCAAATATGGTTCTGTGCAAATCGTTTAAAACGTCTAAAAAACAAAATATATGTTAATTACACCAACTACTCACAAAGAATTTGTAGAATCCAAATCCAAATTTCTTAGAATATTTTTGAATGACAAATTAAACTGGAAAACCCACATATATATAAATTATATCTCGTCCAAAGTTTCTAGAAATATAGGAATTTTAAGACACATCAAAGATTCTATAAATGAATCCACACTTTTCATCCTATATGACTCTCTTGTCCCTCCATACCTTTCGTATTGCAATATTTTGTGGGGTAATACATACATATCTCATTTGAGGCCACTACAAGTTTTACAAAAACGGGCAATTCGCCTTATAAAATATTTCCACCCACTTGCGCTGCAGTACCCTTACTTTGCAATGTAAAAATACTACCCGTTTTAGAGCTTATTCGCTCAAGCACGCTTCTATTTGCACATCAATTATTTTACAAGCCTGATTGTATACCTCCATGTCTCTCTTGACTATTTATCCAAACAAGCTAAACGCCATGCCCACCAATCAAGCTCTAGATCTTCCGAGATCTTTCCATAGGACCAATCTATCATATTTCTCAGTTCAAGCCGCTGCACCCCGTGAATGGAACAAATTACAAAAAAAAAAATTGCGTTCAATCTCTAGCTCATCTCTTCAAATCCCGATTACATAATCATTTTCTTAATTGTCTGCAGGTATGAGTCGACACATTTTACTATAAATATCACAGTAAAAAGGAACTTTTTCGTTGTCGTTTTTTTTAATTCTATTTTTTTTATTAAAAAAGTACATTTTGTGTTGCTCTTTTTGTCTCCTCTATGTCTATTTATATTTAAAAATATTATTTGGAATATAACAAGCTCTCTGAACTTTATTCCCATCCGACAATCACGTTATCTTGTGCATCGCTGGGCTTTTTCTTCCGGATCTCTGTGTCCACTGATAAAGGATTTGCAACAATATTATCACTGTAGTAACTTCTATTATAACTGTAGTTTGCCTGGCTACGACCGCCCATTTTACGTCATGTTGGCAAATATCACTACATTCAAAACAAGCTGAGTAGCTAGCAGGTCCACCACTAAAGGCTTTTTTTGAAAATATATGTTCATTATCCCAGCCAAATCACCTTTTCCTACTTTTGTTTAAGAACCATTTTTTTCGGCAAAGAGCCAAAAAGTAAACGTTATGGTGTTAATCTCCTTTTTGGTGCTCTATGCAATGTCAGCCATATTTTTTGT